>BMAO01004399.1:0-61901 GCA_019973975.1 Trichonephila clavata
TTATTACGTATTACAGGGAACAAATCCAACACTTAGGTACTTGCCTAAGAATGATTAATTATTTGGCTCTCTGACAATATCCATCACCGTGAACAGAAAACTTATCTAAGAAACTTGTACCTAAGACAAAGATAGAAAGCTGAATAATTAATGATCTGTTACTAAAAGTCTCTTTAATGCTAGAACAATTAGCTTGAATTAAAACATTCTAATTGCAATCTTATGAAATTGATTTATAATTAACTATTTTAAATTAAAGAAACTAAAGAAATTATCTTGATTTTTACCATACCAAATGTGCTTTGTTGCTATTATTTCATTTTTAAAAATTCTATTGAATTTGAAAAGATATATATGTTATAGTATATTGTTCATAGTCTATTTTTAGAAGCATTATCTGGTTATATGTAATAAGAACGCAATAAATAACATTAAAGATTATTATATCACTTGTATTTCATTTATTTCTTTATTACTTTTGTTTCATTAAAATAATAATTTGTAATGCAAATAACGATGTGGATACAGTTTATAATTATTTTTGCAAAATTGCCTGTTTATATGTTTTAAATATAGATTAAATAACATTGAAATGTTTTATTGATTATATATGGTCTTATTTTCCATTTAGTTTCTTTTAAATTCATAAAATAAAATTGCTTTAATGTTAAGAAAATAAATAAAGTTTCTTAATCTGTACCGCTTATGCCGAACCTAATAAGTATTTGATTTATGTAATAATTTTATTTATAAAACTATATCTGTTGAATAATGTAGACTGCTGTTTAAAAGCTTAAATGTGTGATATTAAATAAGGAATCACTTAAAACATAAGAAAGGATTTTCTTAAACTTTTATTTTGTTGTTGACTATCCTAAAATGGGAAAGATATAATGGATTTGGTAATTCGGATTGTAGAATAAACTCAAATAGTTAACCTTATATTAGAGACTACAAGTTCTAAAGTAGTAAATTGTTCTAATTTTAGTACTTGTATTTGAAAATGCAAATAATTTAATTTGGTGCGTTTCTGATTTTCAAATCGAATTTCAAGTGAAAAGGCTTTATTTAAAATAGTAATTTATTAGTTATCAACTAACTGAAAATGCTAATTTGATTTGAATAAAAGGATTTTGTAATGCTTTTACACCAAATTAATATTTTTGGTATTGTCTTACTAAATGTTTAAGGGTAATTACCATCTTTTATATGCTTACTTTAAATAATCGATTTAACCTTGTGATTATTTATCAAATGTTGAGTAATTGTCTTAGAATCTCAATTCCACTGATTATATGCACTAAACCAAAGAAAATACCAATATTAAAGGTTTTTATTAAAATGAATTAAAACGATCCATGAAGATAATAAGTGTGTATGTGTGTGTGCATAATTCCTTACAATTTAATAAAAACTATCAGAACGTTTTACCTTCAAAGAGATTATATATCGGTAAACACACCAACAGGCACTTATAATGTTAATTTAATTTTTCTGGCTATTTGTTTAAGGATCTTGGATGTAATTTCAAAGTGATGCCATAGTTATTAACGTATTAACACTAGAAACCACATTGGAACTATATACAATTTTTCAAAATTTATTGAAACATTTTCTGTTTAGCATATTATTCATTTTTGTAATTTTACTTTATAGTTTCAACTTACAATCGAGCAGTATTTTGCTATTACAAATTCCATTGTATAATGAAATGTTGTTTTCTCCATTTTGAACAGAAAAGCTCCTTTCGTAGAATATATGTACTTCCTGTGTTTTAGTATTCCACCATTAACTGCATTTAAAGAACGTAATTAGCTACTTTTGAAGTTTACTTATCAGAAATATATAATCTGATTAAATTCTTTAACATGTATTCTACTATATTTTTAATATTTAAACTTGAACACAGTCAGCAAGTTTGAGTATACGTAATATTTTCGAGAAAATTTTATTACTATATAATTAGATATAAGTTGTATAGAAATATAATTAATTTTAATTAAATTATACTTAACATTGTCTTATATCTAGTTAAGGTTACATCAAAATATGAGGCCCATTCTTGAAAATAAAGATGATACCTTTCAGGATGATTCCCAAAGCTTTCAGAAACCATAGCCTTATTCATCATCGAATACTGCAAACCATTTTCAATTGACATTAATTGTGGTGGCATATCAAAATATATATAGTGATTAATACTGACATATTAATCACGCACATGCACCATCGTTCAAAATCATTAGTGGTCATATAGCCCTATTGTAACTTTATAGTTTGACATTAATAAACACACATGCACTCCTTAGATCCAGATACCTACATACATTTCTATATTTCCCAGCAACCTGATATCCATTTCTTAAATCTAAGACGGCTTTATTTATATTTTATGCTCATTTTCAGTTAAACTATATTTAGCCAGTTTTCAACGTATAGTTTTCAGATATGCTATTTGACATACATTTTTAAGTGTACTTTTATATCACTGGTTAACAATAAATACAATAAAGCCACTATTAAAACCTGTAAAATAAACAATATTATAAAATAAACATAATATTAAATGCCCAATAACACATAGACATCGCAAATATATATATATATTATATTGGGAGCTATTGTGTCTGAAAATACTCTCTGCTGAAGGAGAAGGTTGAGATCTCACAAACATTATTGTTTAATCCTGTTTCAATTGTCCTAAACCAGTGACAGCTTGAGAAATCATAATAGTTTTGCCTTCTAGCTACATTTCTTTTGGTTTGTAATGGTTCCATGTTCTGGTTCTTCAGGTCTGATCTAAGATCCCTGATTTATTATCTTTAATTATTACATATATATATATATATATATATATATAAATTACAAATATAAACTTCAATGCACACCATTCTGAATTATGTCATTGATTCGCCACCCATTGTATAAAGTTAGTAAAAAGTGTTCGTTTAATCTTAAAACTGCTGTTTTAAATACTCTATAAAATGTGATAAAAGTAATCAAATATAATGATCTACGGAATACTACTAAAAATTTGAAATATATTTACTGAAGAAAACGTTTAATATAATTTGAAAACAATAGTTTTCAGAAACTTTATAAACTAATTGTTTTTATTGAATCAAAATGCTTTTGAGGAAAAGATTTTTGTCACTTAAATTGACTTTCAAAAATATATTAACTATGCATTATAAATTACTTATTTTCGAAATCAAAGAAATTAAATGTTTAATATAATTAGTATAAGGTATTTATTATGATAAAATATTCACATTCAACCCCCAAAGAGACTATTATCTTTATATTATCACTTAATATATTTCTTTATCGAACATTTGAATATACTTATATTAAAATAGCTGATCTATAATATAATCATTTATGAAGAAAAACAATTTTCTGTGAAAAATGTACTTTGTTTGTTGTTAGAAGGTTATAAATATTTATTATATTACGCAAAATTATTTAAAATTATAAATTTTATTTAAAAATGAAATTTTTAATTTTTATTCAAACCAATCTTCAAAAGAAAATATATTTAAAGATTACTGAATAAGAATTAATAGTATTTTTGAAATAGAGTGAATATCTTTAACATAAAGAAGATAATCCTTTACTATGAAATAATAATATTTATATCATTATTTTCAGCTTTTTCTCCTTTATATTTTCATATTTAAATGATATCAACTAAGTTATTTGATATGAAGATTTTTAAATTAGCAATGTTATTATTTGGTGGTATCACAAGCTAGAATAATTAGATTAGATTTGGTAACTGTATTCTATTTTGAGAACTGTTTCCTTATCACAATGAATCATAATGAATTATCTGTGTTTCTTTGCTTGAACGTAAATGACCATTGTAAATTTATCATTAAAATAATATTTAATCTTTCTTAATGTTAAAGGGAATACATTTGCTGTGTCTACAATGTACGATGAACTCTCCAGAAAATTATTACCTGTTGTAAAATAATTTCTTCTGCAAAATTTTATTATATTGGTATCAAATGAATGACTGCGGTTTTGTTTCTTAACGAAAGAGTTTTTGAATAGAAGAAAGTAATATTATTAAATTTTACGATTTATACTTATTTATTTGTTCAATCCACGCAATACAGGTATTAGAGATTTAGACATGACTTTTAGAAAAGAAATTATATGTACTGAGCAATTAGCATAACATTCATCAATGTTTATCACTTGTTCATTGGAAAATATTTCTTCCTAGGATTTCTATCTTTTATATAGCTAACAACAGGCAAAAAGGAAAATAGCTCTAATTAAAAATAATTACTTTATAAATTACTTTGAAGAGTTAGAAGAAGAAATTTACATGGTTACTAATAGAAGTTGTTTCATGAGTCAATTTAAATACATTAGGTAACTACTACATGCGCTGAAGTTAAATTTGTATTTATGTTCATATAACTTAATGTCAAGAAATTTATATGCCTCTACAATCCATTGTAATATAAAAGCATGTCTTTGTTTTACCCTGAATACATTATATAAGAGACCCAAAATGTATTAACATAACCGAAGAATTTTTAGAACACCTACATACAGAGTCTGGACAATGAAAATTATTGACTGGACAAGGAAAACGATCTTTGGCATTCAAAGTGCTTGTCTTTTAAATCTTCGATAACAACTTCTTCGAAAATCTCATGTGAACACTGTAGATGGAAGATAATTCTGTACGATCATGGCTTAAGCCAGGGGGTGGCAACCCAAATGACCCTTTCGAGCCACTTCGGAAAAAAATTATAATTTCGTTAGCCGTATATTAAAATATATATCTTTATCGTTAGTCCTTATAGTTAAAATATATATTTTTATTGACCCATTGCAAACATTTATTGGAGTAAAAATTTGAAACACAGAATAAACTATTATTATTGTTTTAATTATTTTTCATGTATACAGACATATATAATGTAATAATTATAATGTAATATTCAAACAAAATGCTTAATTTGTGTAAGTAACGAAGAAATTGTTTCTATTTTTTTTCATACTTAGTTTTGCAAGCTGAATGAATGGGCTTATTTACACATCGGAATTGACGCTGTAAGTTTTTGTCGTATTTGTTTGAGAGCAATTTATGTTTGATAAATTTCGTTTTCGAAAAGAGCGATTCACCGGTGTAAGTTGAAAAAGAAGAGTGAGAGAGAGATTCTGAGGAGTATAACTGTAATAATATCACTTGAGCATCAGAAGAAGAACAAATATAAAAATCACCACCTTTAATGGATAAATACATTTTTATTAACGATTCAAAATTTGAATGACATATATATATAGTATATATATATACATATATATATATGTGTAGATAGACGTAATGGTGGCAGTAATACCTGAAACTTCAAAAGCTAAACCCCGAGATTCTGGAAATGTTTTTAAATGGTACTTTTTAATAACGATTATTCACAAAGGTGGATTTGACTGCCCAATCAATAAATTTAAATATATTCGAAAAATTAAAATTATTTGTTGTACATATATATTGAAAAAGAACCATAATAACAGTAATATGTTAGGGACCAAATAATAATAATAATAAATAAACGATGGTGGTAAGACCCATATAATACTGAAAAGGAACACTGGGGTAGTGTACTTGGCTACATGTAAGAAAAATTGCTGGGTATAACAAAGCTTTTTAAATACAAAAAAAAAAAAAATTGCTGGGGTATAACCCGGCTTACATAAAAAAGATTTTGGGGTAAAATCAGGCTTTAAATAAGCACTATATTGAAAACTACTACCCTGTTTCACACCATTTCATATAGAAAACTTAAACATAAATTTTCACAATATCTTAACCATAATGAATAATAAAGATTTTTAGATCAAAATAAACTAGGAACTACTGATTCTTTAAATTTTCCAAATTATTAGGGCAATTAATTACAACATCTTTCTTAAACATTTAAGACAAATTATTAAAATCAATACTGAATATATACTCCATTTACTTCCAGATAATTTAAATGACAGAAAAACGCACGATTTATTGTATGGATTAAAATTTCAATCTGCTTAAACACACTAATCAAAAATTGCTGAACGCATATTTACCTTGTTTTAAAACAAACACTAGCTCTTAAAAATGTACAATCTGCCTTAAAGATCAAGACATGATAAAACTTTCTTCCTTCACAATTTCTTGCACTTTGAAATAATGGAAATGACTTTTTCTTTCTACATTTTCACGCACAAAATTCTGAAGCTAAGGTGCCAAAAGGGGATTTCCTGTTTTAAAGAAGTAATGGACTTTTACATTCAGGATGAATCGGCACATCCAGAATTTTTCTTCATTCTTTATTTGATTGATATTGATGACAAACTCTGTGAATTATGTTTTCCTACAGAACAACTTACTGAATCATGTAAAGACGTGGCTGGTAGGTCATTTAAGATTAAATCCATTTTTATGATTGTTGATGCTTTATGTTTGCTGATATTGAAGAGGCAGTCTTTATTGCTGGAAATCTATTTATTGCACATCTTAGAACCACATGCTATTACACATATAAAGAGAGAACAGGAATTGACGACACAACACACAGAACAAAGAAACTATGACACAATTTGCAGCCTGCTACATGATTAAAGATGACGGAAGAGAGCGGTCTCCAGAAATCTCAGTTCCTTAGTAGTAAGTGGGAAGTCACATGATCTATTTAGGTGGGTGGATAGATGGAAGACATAAAAGGTTGCCGTTAGAAGGCGTTTTAGTTTATTATTTAAACGTGGTCCCTAAAGGATGGACCATAGATTATTAAAAGTTATTAAAGATTAAATTATTGGGAATTATTATTTTCCCTTCGTAAGACGCGCGTAATGCACCAGGACCCTGGTTCACACGCGTATCTCTACAGAGATACGCTAAACCCAAAATTCTAAAATTTTAGATTAATATTATTTAAAATTTTTGTTTCAAATATTAACATGAAAATATCTGAAAATTTAAGCCATAATATAATCTAAAGTGTGTAAAATATTGAAACAACCATCCAAACATTATATGTGTGTGTGTGTGTATATAGAGATAGTGAGCTAATAGTAGAATTCAAAAGAAAGAAAGTAAAGAAGTATATGGAATAATTATGATTTATTTATTACTAGAAACAATATTTAAAATTGTTCTTATTGATTTTACTATTTTACAAAATCGAATTTTGTAAAGTAGTAAAGAATCACGTGGGCCGCAACATTATTTAACGTGGTTCCTTGGTTAATACACTGGTTAACACCTTCGTCGACATGTTTGAACGATAGCAGTGCTCAGATGCAAATATCCAGTAATCGTGTAATTCAGACAACTTTCTTCAGAGAAATATTAAGAGTAATATTATCTAAAAATATTCAACACATATATTCAATAAGCAGTAACATTTAAAAAATATTTTCTTTTGAGTTCAAATAAAATGTTTTATAAACTGATTATAATTATAACTTATCTCTAACATTGGTAGAGAGCCTACACAGTAAATTTGCGGAAATATTCTTTATAGAAGTATGGAAAGCAATACAAAATAAGTTAAAAGATGAAAATGAAATAAATTTGTCAAATAACTATGTTTGAAAAAGTTCTGTGTTAATTCCTTGTATAAGGAACGCAAGTTATCTCCTATATTTAAGTAAAAGTATTGTTGGCAATCTTAACGAAATTTTTATTTAAATAAATTAGTTTTGCTTTATTTAATATTATATGTATTAATCTAATTATAGAAATCATTAAAGTTATCTATTACATGATATTCATATGATTCTAGTTTTGAACTATTTGAATTCTTAGTATCATAAGTCTACAAAGAAATGCAATAGGTTTTAACAGACAAATACAAAATAATAAATAATTAGAGTGCTGAATTATTAATTATTTAATGTACACTTTTTGGGTAATTTGTTTCTTAAAGTGGGACAACTTTTTTTTAAGAAATATTTTATGTTTTATTTCCCGACTTCATAAATCATAAGAATGAAGTATATAGGGATCTTTATACATAATTTAAACCATACTAGTACAACGTATCAAAATAAGGAAACTGATATAATTATTTGATGCTTAATTGATTACATAAAACAACCTACAATTTGAAAATGTGCAGCAGTCACTAAATGAGTTATATTTTAACAAATTTCTTTTTTCTTCTGAATCATTGTTATATAAATGAGTTATTTCAAAAGGAATGCCAAAAGAATCCCGGTATTGCATTATTGACGCGACTGTTGTGTTTGTGCCTGGATTCGAACCCCATGGATATTAATTAATGTATAGTGCCTGTAAGGCATATGAGACCTCTAAATACCCATCGAGCCGCATATCCTCTCTTGTGGTTGGTGGAAGGGAAGCAGATATGTTCTCCCTCAAAATTGGAGTAGAACCAAGTAAATTCGTGCAAGTAAAAACCTGGATGGTGCTCAAAACTACGGCTAACGATAAGTGTAAGAAAAACAAGCCCCTTGACACAATGAGTTTCGTGAGTCTTAATCTGACACTGCCGATCATGTGGTATTGGTAACATCAACTTCTTATGAACTGTTATTTGTAGGGTGAAACTATTGTTTGTGTGTGTATTGTTGTAAGGTTTGCTTGGATTAAATTTAAAATATTTTTAAAGAAAATAGTTCACACAAAATTCAAACCAGGGATACAAAAGAATATATATTTAAAAAGTTAAACGCTAATTTATTCCTCAAAAGCCTTCTGAGCTACCCACATTAAATGAATACCAAGGGTAAACAAGTATGTTAAGTAAGTCGATTGTACATTAAGCATAAATAAGGGATATGTGATTCAAATTTTAATTATTTCTAATTCAAATCCACATGCCTAACCCATTTAATTACTATAGCAGAATTAGCAATGTCTTTGATGTGGGGCATTATTTAAATTAAATTCTTCTGTGTCCTAACGCCTTAATCTAAGTTGTCATGTTTGCTGTTGTCTACCTTCTCAATTTCTATAAAAATAAACTTTTGAAACTGTATGTCAGTTTTCTGAAACAATTATGTTTTTCAGAAAGTAATAAAATTATATATTACACAACGTAATATAATTAGAAGTAAATTTTTAATGCATCCATTATTTGGAGAAATTTCTAAGTTACTGAAAACTAATACATATAAAAAGAATATACAACATTAAAATATAATTAAACTTTATACATTCTATGGAATAAAGCTTATGCTTATTTTTTTCTTCTTACTCTTCAAATACTTACTTAATTACAGTAATATACATGAGTGAGGAATACACTGAAAGTGATACTATTTAAATACTTCAAAATTATTATATACATGGGGGTAAATATTATAGATTTCAATATAACTTATATCATAGAATTAATTCTTTCATTGTGTATTAAAAATATAATGTTAGAAATCCAATAGAGTATCGCTTTAATCCATTTTCAGGCAGTTTTTATATAAATATGAGGTAAAAAGTATCATATCAAATATTCACTTTTGGTGCTTAACCCTTTAATGACTGAAAAAACAATTTTCCTCTTTTTAAAATTGGTGATTGTTGTATTTAATTGTAACCTTATTTGCCTTTTTAAACAGAATATCAAAATAAAACGTACATCAAACGCAACTGCGTAAATGGAAATGTTTAAGGGAGGGGGGAGTAACTATCAAATCAATTGGCACAAATGATAAAACATTCGAGGGATGCACTCAGTAATTATTTCAGTTTATTGTGACATGTGTTTACTGTGTTTTTTTTCCACATGTATTGTGTTATTAGGTAGGCATAATTTTAGTCAGTAATAAAGCATATTTGTTCAAATGAAATGAAATGCCTGATAATGACAGATAATTTTATGGGAATAATTATATTTTATTCCCAGGAATTCCATAAGACCTACACATTGTTAAGTGGGTTTTTTATGATTTTGATGTATTTTACGTCTCATCAAACGAAAGTACACAATTATACAAACTAATATTGATTCTTAGCAGCCTTATAGTTTCTTAAGTGTTAAAATAATCACATTCAAAATAATGAGTTGGAAAATCTCTATCCATTTAACAGATTTTATTTATATTTAAAATAAAGTACAAGAATTTTCTCTCTCTTCTTTCACACACACATTTGGAGAAAAAACTAATACGTACTCAAAAGATCTTAAAAAATTTATAAGTTTTTAGGGACATCAATGTGTTAGGATGTGTAAATTTAATACTAAAATGAGTATGCATTTTTTTCCTCAAAATATATATCGATTAAAAATCTCGCTGTCAAATTTAATATATGACGTTATTACAGTTATTGCACTTACGCAGTTTCATTTCCTTAATGCATGGGTTCTCTCTACACGATATCTTTTAGCTAATGCATTCATTTCCAGGCATGTATTTTAAAAGAGCATGTTTGATAAAGCTATATAAATTTAGGTCTTTATACAGAGAAGCAATTTGAGAGTACTGTTATTTAACGGCGCATGAAAGTTCATTCGTGAGATTACATCTAGAAGTATTTAATTTCTGTGCGGTTACAATTTTATGATAATGGACCAAGTTTTAAATGCATTTATAATATAAAAGTATTATTTGTATTTCCTCTTACTCATATTAATCAAAGTTTGCTTCATATTACAATATAAAAATTCATTTAAAAAGGGTACTTTACCCTTAAATTAAAAAAAATGCACATTATTTAATATTTTTGAATATCGTACAAGCTTATAACTAATGATTTTTAATAATTACAAGAATATTTACTATAAAATATTTCACTCAATTTAATTGCATTGATATTCTTTAAATACTATAATTTAGTCTCTCCTGTGAGCCTATTAACAATAATCTAAAACTAATAAAACTATCTTGCTACACACACAATGGAAACAACGTCAAATTAATTAAGATATCAAATGTTGGTGAAAGTTCCCTAAAAACAAAAGATCATTACGTCTATTTAACTTATAAATATATAATATGCCCCTAAAAATTAATAAGACAAAATATGCGTGAATTCTTAGCAAATATTTTGAATTATTTTTCAAAAATATAATTACCATATAATGCGTAATAAACCAGATTTATGTCCATAGATAAATAATATAAATGCTTTTCTATATTTTGAAGAGGGAGAGGGTAGTTTTCTGTAAGAACAAATTCTGCCCCTAGGAAGATCATTATTAAACGAATACTAATGTAGTTCCTGCATGTATAATATAGAAGAAAAATAAAAGTGAACTTTCTGACTAAAATTCATAATCTTCTCTTGTTACATTTAAAGCCATTCCTGTAAATTTATGAAACCATCCGCTTTACTATTATTTTGTAGTTGCAATAAAATTAGTGTTAATGAATCAAAAAGCAATAATTAAAATGCATTACAACAATGGTTAACAAATGATGTGGGATTACCAAAGACAACGAGCTCCATGTCCACCATAATTACCGGTTTTACCCCGTTTCGACCAAACCTTTTTAGGTTTCCTGGAGAGATAATGTTGTAACGAGAGCTTTGTCGAGAGCTTCCCCTTTGAAACTAACGTAGTAGTTTCTTCGGTGTTACTACAAGCTTTAATGTATCCGACTACCCTAAAATAATGAGTTTTGCCAAAAATTGACAATTTTTATGATTTTATTTTATAGGCCATCTTATTAGCTTTATAAAAATACCAAGTTTATTATTTCCCGTTCACTAGAATGAAAACTACAAGTTTTTTAGTAAAAGCAGATGCCCTTACTTTAAGCAACATGTCATACTTTCAAATGCGTTTTAGTTGAAATGTATTTTTTTTGAAAATGACCAAACGGGGACAGCGATTGCTCAAAAAGTTTTGAAAATAATTAACTGAAATTTTTCGTGTATTTTCTGTATAAAAGTAGAAGAGTTTTAACCTTCAGGTTTTATCAATTACTGTTTTATTACAAAATTTACAGTCCCTTATTTGAATATAAACACTGTTTTTTTAAGCAATGACATATAACTTAGCTAAAGTACTCTAGTTATTGTAAAAATTCAAATATCTCTTATCCTCAGAATCAATTCAAAAATTAATAACATAGTAACACATCAGAATTGATTAATTGAAAATCTGTTTATAAACTTTTTGTACAATATGGGCCCCGGTTATGTTATTTTATTTAAATTTTTACCCATTGTTTCCCATTTTTTAGTAATAATAATTTCTTTTTTTCTTCTTAATTTTAGCATATTTTGCCTAAAATATACTAAACAAATCTAAAAACCACAAAAAATCCCCATACCACTTTTTTTAAAAAAAAAAGTGGTATGGGATTTTTTTCGTCATATACTTAAGTCGTCGATACTTAGTCGGCAAGTCGTCGGATACCTTAATTGTCACATCCTTATAGCATGAACGTGGTACATAAATGAGTTTAAATACATAAAAGCGAATAGAAATAGAAAGTTGTAATATATACTGGAAATGCTGTGGAAGTTAGTCCACAATTAGTAAACTTATTTCATCGAGATTAAATCCAGTGTTCCGTTAGAAGAACATCATCAATTTATTAAGTTCAAACTCTGGATTGCTTGTATTACAAATGTTTTTTTAATTCAGTTCATCTACATCCAAGTTAATTCTCGCAGAAAAGTAATTTTTTGACTCCCTCTAAATTATTCCATTAAAGTACTACATTCGGAACCGTGATTTTTCAAAAGCATACAAACGAATATTTTTTTTAATATTTAGTGCCCCTTGGATTAGAATACACGTATAAAATTGCTTTGAGAATATTATTACAATAAAAATTATTTAAATGTAATATTTTGGCAAAAAATAACATAAAATTACCTGTTTTCGAAACATTTTCCTTTTATGAGAAATGCTTCTATGATAATACCTAATATTTTGCTTATAATAACTTGCTTATATAACTAAGATATCTTCAGAGAGCCTGAACTGGGATTTTTGAAAAGTTCACTTTATTTTCAGAGTTACTACGAATTGAAATAATTTTCGGTGCTTTTATTTTTGTTAAATTTCTTTACTGTGATGTATTCTATATGGATAAATCCACTTCTACGCTATATACAGTAATCTGCCAAACTACCGCGATAGGTGGGACTTAGTAATAACCGTGTAAGAGAGAGTCAAATTTGAGTAAGTAGGGTTACAATTTCGCATATAAACATATAAAAATTATTTTTAGCTGGGGATGGATACGAAAGTAAGTAGTACTTTAAGAAAAAAAGGTTGAACAAAATCTTAGGTAACACAAATACAAAATGGCAAACCGACGTTATGTTTATGTAGAAGGTTTCATAAAATCTGTCTACTGGCACAAAGAATTTTTTTTCTCCCCCAAAATTTCTTCGTAGCATACTAATATTTTTTTATTCTTTGTTTTATCGAAAAAGCATGCTCTTTGCTTGAGTTTATATTTCCTAAGATTTGTAACCGTTTTTTTTAATTACAGAATGATGAATGCCGAAGAAAAGAGCAACATCTGTGATCGACTGTCCCGCTTTAATGCGCCCCACAGCACGCCAGTGCTCAGAATCTTCCATTCGTTTTCTGGAAGTCATAGAAACACGTACGTCTTGAAAACAAATAGTACGAAACTTTTAAACACCTTCTATCAGCACTTACAATCAACTTCTGTAACCCTTCATAAAGCTGGCTTTTTACAAGACTGCCCTTTTTGCATATTTCTTGACATGAAAGCATGATTGGCTGTTACCTAACATATTTGCATACTTCCATCTACCTCAGCAGCGAATTGCATCCTCTTCAATTCTGATTGGCTTCCGGAAATTCGCATTTTCCTCTCCGTGGTTAACATTTTGAAGTGAGTATATATATATATATATATACCGGGCTACCAAAAGGACATACGTTGAAATTTATAGAGTTTAAAGATCTTTATTTTTTTTATCTGGGCTACACTTCATGTTCCTCGTGTATTTTAAAACGAGTAGAACATTAATGTACATTTTAAACAATTGGGATCAAATGCTAGTTGAAAACTAAATCTCAAAACTTAACCAACAGTCACTGTAATAATATTTGAGAGAAAAATACTAATATTTTTTTTCCACATCTGTCAGCAATTTTTTATTGATATTTTAGGAAATTCATTTAAAAGTAGACCATTCTTATAAAAAAAGATATTGGAAGAAAAAGCACCTTTTTCTTCAACATGTACCTTAACTATCAACAAAATATATCTAGGACTAATGAATATATAACTATAACTATTGAAAATAATAATAAAACCATAGAATTTTACTCTAGGCTTAGTACGTCAAACGTTTTTAACAATTGATGGAAGGGAAAATGGTTTAATTGCATATCACACTAAAGCATGTTGAGTTCGCATTAAATAAAACAAATACAAATATTCAATGTTTTTTACATTATTTAAATTCCAGTAGTACAAAGTTAACCAAAAAGCTGAAAAATAAAATTTTCAATCATTTATAAGAATAATATAAAGGAAAATTATGTATTGCAATATTGTATGGCAACGATATTTACAGATAATAGTACTTTGTCGCGGTCCTTCGACTTTGTCGCTAACCCTCTTAGAGGGTTCGAGTAAGAATCACGCATTTTTCTTGATTTAAACTATTTTATTTCCTTTTTCTACTTATTAGACTATATAAGAATATGGAGAATGCACTCTAGTAACTAAACCCGAGGAAAAATCAAACTTATTTTGATCTATTTATAATAGAAAAATAAGAGCACTTTTCCATTCTTCTGAACGCTCTTGCTTCAACACTTATTTAATCTTTGAAGTGGCATTTACATAAAATCTAGTCATCTCTACGGAAAGCGGTTTTCCACTAAAATCACAGTTAAAAAGAGTGTTTTACCCAAGAGGATTAGTAGAAACCCGAATAGAACCTGTTACTCCTTCTGAAAACAATAAAAAAAGTTTTTGCTTATTAATCTTATTTATAAAAGAAATTTAGAATAATTAAATGATCCATAAAAATGTTTCACTATGTTACAGAAAATATAATCATTTACAGGAAATAAAATAAAAAAGTGGTATACTCCGAGTGTTTTTAATGAATATCTATATATTTTAAATTATAACCCATTGTAACTCTATCGGAAAAATAAATAACACTAAGTGCAGAATGATTGAAATTAATTTTTTATTTTTTTTTTTATTGTGTCCCAAATATATATGTTCATAATGCTGACGAGATTGCTTTTAGAAATTTAAGTTTGTGATTATTCGACCGACAAATGTTTTTAGAAGACATTCTACAATTAATGTTACCCCCCCCCCCAAATTTCATTCACGTTTTTGAAATGGTATCTCATTAGTCCTAATTATCTTTTAAAGATTATCTTTTTTTTCCCGTAAAAATTTGAACATAAAAGTTTTTTTAATTCCTTGATCTGGAATATTTTTGTTACACCTATTCATTAAGACCATATAATACACACACACATCTTCTCTTTAATTTTTACTTGTCTTCTACTATAGCACGAAATCTACTATGTTTCCCGTAATTGTTACAACAGCACATTTAACCTCATTACTGAGACTGCTCATTTTCACTTTGGTACTGAAATGCATTATGTATATCTAGATGTACCTAACAAGGGGCATGCCTACTCCTGATTATCTCTGGAGTTTATCTGCTAAAATCGTCTTCGTCTCAAAATCTGGAATTTATATTATTATAAAGTATATATATACTAAATTTTATTAACAATGCTTGAAATTTTACCAATGCTTACCATGCTCTCCAATCACTTTCACTTTTAATTCTATATTAATTATAAATTTTGTCTCGTGTTAAAAAGTGCAGTTAAACGAAAAATCATTTGATGTATAAAACCTACGTTTTTAAATTTTAAAACTTCCTTACTCTTAAGTGTCGCCAACGTGTATACACGTCCTGCTCAGCTGGTGCGTTTAGTGCCCTGGACGTGTATACTTGTCCTTCGTGAGAACAACTTTTTGCATTGTGCTGCTCTGTTTAAAACTAGTCCTATGGCTTTGGAATACAATAAAAGAGCATTGATAGTGTATCTAAAGAATTTATTTATTTCTGAGAAGAGGTGGGGAAGGAATTTGAAAGGGTATATTCCAGGAACTTGGAAATTCATAGCCAATAAGTTTTTCAGTACCGTTAACGTGTTCTAAGAAAAAAAAAAAGTGAGATACGAAAATGTGTTGTTTGTGCAAGGAAAAATATTCGCCATCAATCTAGCTATCAATGCACTGAATGTGATACTAGTTTTTTGTGTTAAATCATGTGTTTCAGGATATATCGCACAAAAGATAAGTTATAATTTTTTTTTATTATAGGTAACTCTAGGTATTAAATTTTGTATTTTAATTTTATTATTTTACACTTCTTTCTACGTTTTCTTTTTTAAAGTAGAAGTAAACGATTTTTAGGTTGAAAAAAAGTAACACGCCTCTCCTCTCCCCCCTCCCCCACTTTCCCAATAATCCGAAAATCAACGT
Organism: Trichonephila clavata; assembly: GCA_019973975.1. Taxonomy (NCBI): domain Eukaryota; kingdom Metazoa; phylum Arthropoda; class Arachnida; order Araneae; family Nephilidae; genus Trichonephila; species Trichonephila clavata. The sequence goes on from BMAO01004399.1 coordinate 16,444, forward strand.
GCGCCTGTCGGAAAAATAGGTGGCGCTGGGAGGTAAATTCCGTAACTTTTCCTCAACAGTTAAGGAGATTATAATTATACTACAAATTGTATAAAACGCTCATATTAGACTTTTTATTATGTTTTTTACAAACTGTCAGTTAAAACGTAATTTTTCGTATCCTAAGCAGATTTAAGAAAATATGTACTCATTTGAAAAAGATTGCTAGATTACATATCAGTAGTTAGAACTAACACAGCCACAAAAAAACCTGAAACAAAGGAAACAGGAGTGTGTGCAATTGGAAGAAAAAATTCTCCTAATGATGACTAATGAAATGACAAAAACTGTTTTTAAAAACTATTAAGCGAAACATTAATATTTGTTAAAGTTATAGTTATTAATTTATTAGCATGTTTATAATTAGGTGCATGATATTTGAATACAATATTTATTATATAACATAATTTGCATTTAGCATTTTGAAGAGTAATCTTGATTGTGAACTCTTAAATTTATACAAATTCTTTAAGTTTGATGGTGCGAAGTCCTTAAACATAACAATAATATTATACAAAGTTTACTCTGGGAAAGTAGTTTAAGAATTTATAAAAGATAATTAAATATACGCATTGTAATATTAAGCAACACATTTCCTAAATTCAAACAATTGGCATTTAATTTTTGCTGGATTTTTTAATTTTTTTCTACATTTTGCTTAGATTCCCGCTGAAGTACCTAATTTCCATTAAGCTTATTCCATTACCTAAGAAAATGAGTAAAAAATACTGCCCATAACTTTAAACTATATTTCTTGAGAAAACACTATGGCTCTAACTTGAGCTAAAACTAAATTATTCTAAATTTGATTTTTTTGGTGAAACAATGGGGTTTTTACCTATTATAATTATGTAATTCTCAAAATTTGCTGAGAAAATTTTTTTAATAAATCCAATACAAATCTAGTTCTTTAGCAAGTATTTATTACTTCTGAAACACACTCACACATACAAGTGAATTTCTTTTTATTATAATTAAATGAGTTTTTTATGTGCACGTTTCTAAAAAAATTTCAAAGCAATAAGTTTAATGTAATTTTTCTTTAAATATCATTATAGTAAAACAAATATAAAAACATGAAAAATGATTAAATTAACTTTTACTTTTGCAATGTCAAAGAATATTTCTTCAAGCGCAATTGAAAATTATTAATTTGATAACAGTGGAGGAACGGGCTTAAAATACATTAAAATATCTTTTAATCTTTTTTTCGCAAATGTTCTTTTTAAAAGTTATCTAGGTTTATATAAAAAACTGTTATTTCAAAAAAATGAAATCCGCAGTTTTTCGGCTTTTGATATACTTAGGTATCAGAAAAATGATGTTATTTCTAAGATATCTTATCAAAATAGAAAAATCAATTTAAAAAAAATATTTTCTGACATCTAAGTTTTGTTAATGCCTAGATATCTTAACGTCCGAGATATATTGTCAAGAAGTATCACTTATTTTTGTTTAAATTACATATTGTTATATTTGGAATAATAAACATTTTCTGCTCCGTATTATTCACAACTTTGAAAGTAATTCCTGAAGTTTTGCTGTTAGTTGATTTTTCATGCTCACATATATCAATGCAAAGTTTATTTAAGCGTGATTTTACATTGCAAACTCTCTAGCTGTGTGAATATCATATCTTTTCCAAATGGAAAAGCTCATGTTTTATCCAGCAATTCAAAATTCATTTTTCATCCTACACGAAATTCAAACTTCGGAAAATATATTCGATATACACTTCAGGTTTAAAAATAGAAAGCTTGGGTTAGAAGATGTGCAACATGGGAATTTAATAAAAGGGGAAGAATTTAAGAGCAACATATTTTTTTCCCTTAGTTTATTTTGAGAAACGCTCGCGGCTTGGATTTTATTAAAAATGAATATATCACTTGATGCAATAATAACTAGATGCTTGGAAAATATTGCAGTTTTGATGTTCTTATATAAAACAAATTTAAATATCAGATTTTATATACCATAGGAGAATACAGCATTCTATTGAAACTTATTGGCAAAAAAGAATAGTATATGAAATAGCTTCAATGTATTGTTACATATTAATTTGTATATCATTATTAGTTTCATTGTATTAAAAATCTATTACAACTTTTTTGTTTGATTTTTAAAAATTCATTTAATTGTTAAAATTTACTAATGAAGCTATATTTATGTGTAATATTACCTCGATTTTGTTCTTATGTGAAATCATTTTGATTCAAGAAAATGCAACAACTAGAATAGGCACAGGAATTATAAAATACTCCAATGTATTTCTTCAATAATAATATGTATTTTTTCTTTAATATATATATATATATGTATATACAGTCTACTCTCAATAATTCGAAGTTGGAGAGACCAACGAAAAATTTAAAATATCAGAGGGTAGGAATAAACTCCCAAAATACATGAAGAGTAATTTTTTCTAACACATTTAAATTTGAAACTATGTAATAAAACAACAGTTGTACTTACGTATAAAACTATTTTAAAGTATTTTTAAAAAGAACTTATTTATATATGTAGTATAAATATTATACTTAAGTTAAAAGTCCTGTTTTAAAATAATACATTAATATATTAAAAACAATTAGTAAAAGAATACAAAGTGTACATAATTAATCTTTTTTTGACTAAAAATCTGTTATCTTTAAAAATTTGTTTCATCTGTTATCGGTTCTCTTAGACATTGTCCCCAACACCATTGGTTCTTAAAGTCAAAGTCTAGTCCACCCCATACCCTATTTGGTGCCACATGCCATAAGATACACAGATGAGACTTAAATCATCAGGTCACCAGGCGCAAAATACACAATTCAGCGCATCTTTTCACAATAGTTGACCATCCTTACTGAAATCATGTGTAGGAAGGCCTCGTATTTCAAGAAAGATATGGACGGCTGACTACAAGTGCAACTAGTTTATTGTCTACTTGAAGGAGGAAAGCACTAAGAGTTTCTTTTTGATTGAGGAACTGGGAAACACAAAGAAGTGATGGCAGTCAGATGGTTCTCAAAGGGGATACGTTACAGAGGAGACATGCACAGACAATACAAAAAAACATGTAAGCTTCGACCTGTTTCTTACAGGACTCTACATGATTGTAAGTGTTCGAATTGTTGAGAGCTATATAAGATAACTTTGAATTATCGCGTGATGTAGTCTGACCAGCCACAGAATTTACTTCGAAAGATTGAATGTACAAAAACGTATTGTTTTAGTTCGAAATATCAAGAGTTTTTCAAGGGACTGAGCACATACTTCGAATTAGTGAGAGCTTCATATTATCGAAGGTTTGAATTAGCGAGAGTCGACTATATATATGTAAGGATAACTAATTTTTTTCTAAAATTAAATCCCCTATATCACTTTTAGTTTTTATTTTCCGTTACATCTTCAAGTATTAAATTCAGTACCCACTTCTTATTGAAGAACATATATTAAAACAAATCGGATGGACTATAATTTGTATTCTATTTAGAACCAATAGGATGTTGTACATTTTTGAATAATTTGTTTTTCATAAGTTTCTTAACGGATAAAAGCATTTTTTAGGAACAAAAATGATTGTGACTTGCTTTAAATGCACATGTTTCATTGACCCTGAAGCAGTTGCAAATGCAAACAGCGCGTTCATCTCAATCAATCCCTCAACGTTACGGATGCGCTGCATGTGACCATCTGAATTTCGCAACTCTTTCAAACATTATTAACACGTGTACCGCATTCTAAAGCAGTATTTTTTTGTTGTTGAAAAGTAACAACACTCTAGACTGAATGATACACTCATGTCCATAAATTAAGGATAATGAAGTTCAGGCAAAGAAAGAGACAAAAGCAAAATAAATTTGACTTATTTGTAAAGTCTATTTATTAAACAAAAGGTAAAGAGCAAAAAAGATGCTATATGTTTGACATAATTAATAAAAATTGCGATTTTTACACCCTGGAGCAAATTTCAAAAAAGAACCTTTTACAAAAAACAGTATAACATGGTTAGTATGATGGTTAATACGGAGTATGTCTCCCGGACGATGCAATACAGGCCTTACAACGCCTACGCATGCTGAGTATCAAATAATCAATCTGATCTTGGGGAATATTAACCACTCATCAATTAATGCCCTCCGAAGTTCCGGTAGACAGGTGGGAGGGGTTTGACGGGCTGCAATTCCTCGGCCAAGCATATCCCACACATGCTCTATTGGATTCAAGTCCGGTGAGTATGCTGGCCAATCCATACAGGTGATATCCTCCAATTGAAGGCATTCGCCTACATTGTTTGCACGGTGATGACGGGCGCTGACATTTATAAACAGAAATTCAGCACCCATGGAGCCCCGAAACAAACGTACATGTTGTTACAGAATGACATCCCGATAGATGTGGCCTGTCATCGTTACACTTTGAACATGCAGGTCAGTTCTGGAACCAAGAATAATTCCTCCCCAAACGAGCCATCCTGCACCACCGTAACGGTGTCGTTTAATGGTGTTCTCTTGGTGGTAACGGCTACCTGGCGCGTTACATATGAAAGTCCGGTGAAAGTCAGACTGCAAACTAAACCTGGACTCGTCGGAAAATATCACACAAGACCACTGTTGCGGTATCCACAATGCATGCTCTCTACTCCAGGTTAATCGCAGGCTACAGTGAGTTGCGGTAAGGGGAACACATCTGACAGGCCTACGAGCATATAGAGCAATGTGCCCTAAGCGTCTGTACACGGTCTGCTTTGAAACTGTCGTACCGGTAATTGAAGAGAGCTGACGAGACAGGTCTGATACTGTGCTCCGTCTGTTTCTTTTGGCAGTAACTGCCAAATACCTGTCCTCATTCGGCGTTGTAACTCGGGGGCGACCTGTGCTGTAACATCTACTCACATTACCATCATCTTGGAATCGTTGCCAAGGCCTGAAGATGACACTCTGGGCGATTCCAAGTTCATCGGATACTTCCAGCTGCGTACGTCCACATTCCAGTCGTCCAATAATTCTACCACGTAAAAATCATCCAAATGCTTCCTTTGTGCCATAACTATGCGGTTATTGCACTGAAAAGCTTTTAAAGCTCTTTTGAACAATTGTACTTCTTTGCCACCATTCCTTATATACCTCTCTCTTATACTCTCGTCATTGTGACGCACTATCCGCGCCATCTGGTGGTTTCCTGTAATTTGCATATTCTTCTTCAAGATGTGTATGATAATTCTACAGGTGAAATTTTTATTTTAGAGTTCAATTTCTCTGTGATTCTGAATTATCCTTAATTTATCGACATAAGTGTAGATATTAGAATTCAATATTTCATGACAAGTTATACTTAATTTTTAGTTGCGAAGTAGCATCAGTTTAAGGCTTTCAAAATCTAAAGGCAAATGAGATATGAAGTGACATCAACAATCTACATATTATGTTAAAAAAATGCAATCTTAAAAATTATTTATTTTTTAGTGCCTGTTATTTTGATTATCTAATTGTGTGTCTGTTATTATATATTATAATATTATTTATGATTTAGTGTTTTAATTTTTTATTAGGGGGTTAAGGAACAACAATTATACTAAACTCATGTTTCTGGGGGAAAAAAGCGTTTTTTTTTTTAATTTTCGCTTTTCTAAGAAAACTTGTTTTGTAGGAAAAATAGGAACAACACTACAGGAAGATTCTTTCAACGGCGAAAACTCTACGCTGTGGCGTAGCGTAATAGTTAAAGGATCATGATGCAGAAAACTACTACAGAAAACATAAAAAGTTATCACAAGTTTGAATTAAAAAAAAGCATAACTTTTGTAAAAAAAGTTTATAAATACTTTATATACTAATTAATTTTTATTTTAAATATTATATACCAGATATAATTTTTCAAGCCACTTTCTCATATGGTATTTTTAAGATTTGACTCTGAGAGTGATTACTCTCAACCACTTATTTAAACCTTTTGTTATCACAATCACCATGAATAAATTTCTTCATTTTAACATTGTGGGTAAAGTAAAAACTAAAGGGAAAACATTAATCTAACAGGAACTGTCATTAGTAAGCCCATTAAATGACAGAGATATGAGATTTATATAATTACATGCTCCTATTGTCATTTGGAAAGTAATTCAGTTTCGTTCGGTTTTGATTTAAATCACTGGTGATCGAATCATTTGGATTCCACATGTTTAACACACTCTTTTTGATGAAATAATATATTACTTCTTGAATGAATTCAAATTTATAAGAAATATATATATATATGTGTAAAAGGAAATGCATATTTTATAAGCGATTTGTTACTATTGAGTGTTTCCGAATTTTAGATGTTCTTAGGGATAATATAAATTTAATTCATCTATGCTAAGTATATGTATTCGAAGTACATTTTGAGACTATGTGAGCATATATATATTGCATAATATAAGCATTGGTATTTGGAGATATACCAATGTATATACCATGCAGATAACCTTTTAATACATGCATTCCGGATAATCTTTTCCTCGATTTTGAGTGCTATGAGGTAAGCCTTTCTTATTGAACAAGCAATGGAGAAACTGTTGAAAAAAAGGTGCTTCCTCGATAAGAATTGATTAGAATAATATTTTGACTTTTATGTCTTATAACTTTAGTGAGATGGCTTAAGAATTCCAGGGGATCATTAAAATCGAGTGATGATGCCTGGGAACTTGTGATCGGAATTGTTTCTGAAGAGTCATGAATTCAAGTCCTGGTTTTACTAAAGAACTGAAGAGTCTACGTGTAGAGAGGTTGATGCATGTTAAATCTGTTAAGGCCCAATCCTTTGATGTAGAAGTTTTGGGAGTGTCTATCAGGCGTTAATCTCGTCACTTGACGTGGTTTCAAATTACAAGGTCCATCGCTAGTAATCTTCTTGTAGCTTCAAAGGCAGCATTATTAAACAATCAGCCCACTCAGAACGCCAGACTATTATCTACCAAAAAATTCTTAAAAAATTACATATATAGTCATATAGGAGTTATACCTAATTATTTTGCAAAAGAATCAATTACTTTATAATTGGAATGATTAAGCAGTCAGCAGATTCAATCAATGTTAAATCAAGTCTCCCCCCCCCCCAATAAATAGACACGTGTTTGTTTCTCTTCTTTTTGAACATACATTTATTTATATACTCTAAGTCAGTGTTTCTCAAACTGGAGGGCACGCTCTCCTAAGGGGGCGTGCTATTCTTATAAGGGGCGAGCATATTGAACAGTCGAAAACAAAAGATTTAAAATAAGTATTAATTTACTGAAAGAAGCAAGGTAATATATATTCTGACATAACAAAAAATAAGTACACATTTACACAGACATAACATACTTGTAAATGTTTCAGTAATGCACAATGTTTTTGATAGTTAATTTATCAATACATTAAAAACAAGTTTAATAATTACTAGTTCCTTCCATGGGCTTAACGTGTACAAAATTTAATACTTATCTTGATAATTTGTGTGGTTCATAATAAAAGTCGTATTGTAGGTTTAGCATCAAAGTATATTTTTATTGCATTCAATACATATTATAGTAATAGGAAGGGGGTGCTATGAAAGTTTTGATTGAAAATTGGGTTGCAAATATTGAAGTTTTAAAAGTTGAAGCACTGTTCTAAGTACTCTCTCAAAAAAACATTTCTTCATTTTTATTCCAATTACTATATGTAATGCTATGTAGGCTTAGTTTTCTCTACATCATTTATTTATTCTTTACAATCGTGTGTTTTTATGTGTCTTTTATGCGGTACAACAGCAAAATATAAATAAAGAAATGAGAATAAAAACCACATGTCACTCAATTTTTTAGTTTTGCACGGATGCATGTTATTGAATAATAAATTATATGAACTGTTCAATATATATTTGTCCTTCATGTTGCATGCTGAAAAACTATCCGTGGTATAGTGGTGTTTGAAAGAATTATAATAGTAAAGATAGCTTCAGTTGCTGAATTCATATTGCAAATTATTTTCAAGTATATCATTATTCTTGAGGTGAAGAGAAATATGTAATTTGAGATATTTCCTTATAATTATTTCTAAGAAACCTCTATTAATATAAAATACCCAATTCACTTGTAAATAGTACTTTAAAATTACTGAATTATTAAAAAAATTAAAAACATTAAAATGTTACATGAGAAAAAGTCCTGCACGAAACAGTGTTGAATAAATCAGTATAAATAAATCGATATTTTTTGTTTTTGTTTACGAGAAAGTTATTATAGATTAATGATTATAGCAACAAGGAATTCGATGGCTAATGACGTGAATACGTTACACGAAAACTAAACCACGAAGGAAAATGAGTACAGTACTTTAGTCGTAGTAGTTTAATCGAAGCTTGAACCTCCAAGACCTCACGTAGAGAGACAAGGAAATTAGATGAGGTGTATTCTCTTTTTCTCAGCATCAGATCAGAAATTCGCATCGTCATGTGAATGTGGCTAGGAAATTTGATAATGACAATAGCACTCATGTATTTACTCGTGAGGTACACTTAAAGGGTTTTGCTCACACACCGATCTGTAAAAAAATAAATTTTTAATTTGAAAGGAGTACGCTTAAATCTACACTTTGAAATTTCCTGTTTTTTAAATAATATAGGCACATTTTATTCAGATTTGATAGTAAGAAATTTTATTTTTAAAAAAAACTTCTCTGATAAACATATACTCAAGTCCAAATGAATTTAAAAAATTCCAGCAACAATAATTCATAAAATATAATGAAATAAAAAAGCGTACGTGAATATATGTAATTCTAACCGTAATTCGTATTTATATCACTATATAAGATTAAAATATTTGTTAACACTCCCAGATGGACGAATTATGAAACAATTAAAATTGCAAAAATAATTGTGTAAATTAACTTATAAATTTAGTGTATGAACATTAAAAATATTTTAAAGCAAAGGAAAATAAATTATACACGTAGTTTGAGTAAGTCGTATTATATATATAAATATATATAATTAATATTCTACCCTATAGAGATGAATCATCAATAATCACTAGAAATAAATACACAAAAACAGAAATTGTACTATAAAACAAATATTAGAATTTAGAAAAATATATTAAAAATTACAAAAATAATAAAATTTAATATATATATATATATATATATGGATGCTGCCTTATTATAAACATTTCTAGCTTACCACGGCTCTTATATATAAAATAACTAGCCGTTACCCCCTCCCGCTTCGCTGGATATTTCATGATGTTTTATAAATATATCTGCTTATATATAAAAAATATTGCTATCTATGTCCTAGGATTAAGAATTCTATTGTATATTGAGAAATATACTTATACCTGTAACTCTCTCCTCTTGATAAAAAAAGGACAGAACTACTAATTTGTATTATCTAATATTCTTTAAAATTGAGTATAGAATAATGATGTTTACACTTTCGTAACCCAATAAACAAAGTGGATTTCCTCAAAACCAATTTTAGGGGGATCTCTACACCATAAAATAAACATGGAAGCCAAATTTCAAGTCTAAATCTAACAGGGAAAAACGAAATTTTTACTATCAATATCCGCTCCCCCCCCCTCGTAATTCCGTTGAGAGTTGTTCTCCCAAAAACCGTTATTAGCGGATTTAAATTCAACAAAAGAAAAATGTAAACCAAATTCCATTTGTATAGTTCTTGTAGTTCAAAAAAATTTTTTTTTGTCAACGTGCTCCAGTAACTCCTTGCTCTCTCAAGAGATGATTCCCGTCAAATGCATTCTTAGTGGATCCCTATTCAACAAAAGGAACATGCTTAACAAATTTCAGGTACACAGGTCTAACAATTTTAAAACAGGATTTTTTTCCTATAACTCCCCTTCACCCCTTGCAACCCTCCTTAGGTGTCGAATTTTGTTTTACTCTTTGTTTGAGGAACTCTATTCCATGGAAGGAACATGCCTACCAATTTTCAAGCAGGTAGATCGAATAGTTTAAAAACGGAAATATTTATCTATTATGCTCCTTAATCCCCCGAAATGAAACTTGGGGGTTAATTTTCGCGAGATCCATTTTATAGCGGATCTCTACTCAACGAAAAGAATATGCTTACCAACTTTCAAGACTGTACGTCTAATAGTTTAAAAATGGGAATAATAATCTATAACCCCTTCCTTGAGTCCCCGCAACGCCACTTGGGGGTCTGTTTTCACAAAACCCATTTTGTAGCGGATCTCTACCCTATGAAAAGAATCTGCTTACCAAATTTGAAGACTGCGAGTCTAAGCGCCCCTTGAGACACAGCAACGCCGCCTGGGGGCTGATTTTCACAAAACACATTATATGTTGGATCTTTACTCCATAAAAGGATTCTGTTTATCATATTTAAAGACTGTGCTTCCAGGAGTTTAACAATGAAAAAGTAATTATCTATAACACCACTTAAGCTCTTTAACGCCACTTGGGGGTCTATTTTCACGCAACCCATTTTGTGGCATATCTCTACACTATAAGAGGAACCTGCTTACCAAATTTCAAGACTGTACGTCTAATAGTTTAAAAATCGGGATAATTATTTATATCTCCCCTTAACCCCCTCAACACCCTTTGGGGATCAATTTTCCCAAAACTCATTTTGTAGCGGATATTAACTCCATGAAAGAACTATGCCTAATTTATATTATAATATAAGTTTCTTCCATATATATATATATATATATAATCAAAATTCAAAATTTCTCTACAAGAGAGAGATGAATTAACATGATTAAAACTGAAAAGAATTGTAATTGCAAGATATCCAGACAACAGAATTTAAATATATGTATATATATATTAAAAAATTGTTGTTTAGTTTTTTTCATGTTTAATACAAGGCGTTCATATTTCATCTTTGAAGGGACCTGAGGGAAAAACGCTTATATATTTAACTAATGTTTTTATAATATAAATTAGAAAACGGAATCTAGTTGTGAGCTTTGATTGAGAAGTAAGGTCTCCAATAGCATAAAACATGTTTCCGACAAGGTAAAATAATAACGGAGGTATCAGAATGAAGAAAATTTAGTACTCTTACGCATTGTAAACTCAATTTTCAACATAATCACCACTAAAAGCTATACATTTGTTCAATCCTTCTATCCATTTTATCATTCCGCCCATGAAGAAAGATGCTGGTTAGCAGTGCATCCACATTTTGCGCATGGCTGCCGGCATCCTGGATTCATCATTATGACCCAGAAAACAAGAGACAATCCTTGCAATATCGTCAACCTGGTTCTCCGTCAAGAAAATTCAAAACTGTAACGTTAGCAACAAAGGTCAAGCTCACCATCTTTCGGGATGCAAATGGTATGCTCTACACGGAATTTCTGACTAAAGAATTGACGATGAATTCTGACAGGTACTGTGCAACATTACGATCATTCAAGCAACGCCTCTACCGAATCAGACGGGGAAAAAACATCTTTCTTTTGCATCACGACAATGCGAAACCGCATTGCAGTGCACAAACACAGGACGCCATGTTAAAACTAGCAGTGTCAGTTCACAGTGTTTCCACAAACTTCTTACAGCCAAATTTGACACCGTCAAACTTTTGTTTGTTCCCAAAATTGAAGACGTTGAAAGATAAAAGATTTTCAACATATACCGAAGTTCAGGCTGCCGTCCGCAAATGGATACGCAACCAACCAGAATCTTTCTGCATGGACGGAATGAAGAAATGGATAGAACAATTGAACAAATGTGTAGCTTATAGTGGTGACTATGTTGAGAAACGAGTTTACAATATGTATGAGTAATAAATTACCTCATACCTCTGTTACTATTTTACTTTGGCGGAAACTTATTTTATAGTATTTGAGATCTTTTTTATCAATCACCCCTCGTACAAACATATACATACAGTATCATACAATCTTCAAATAAGAATGTGAAGACGAAGGCGGGAATTGTAGGATCAACAATGCCTTTATAAAATTGATTTTAGTTTTAGAAATTTGTGAATAAATAGTTAAATGAGCTCTAAGTATAGTGTAGTGATGGCTTTGAGACTGGCTGAAGAAAAAAAGATAGTTCACCATACAAGACTTTAAAAAGGTAAATATCGATTTCTTCCATTCTATTTTAAATTACTTTATTCTTCGTATTGAAGTAAGAGTTTCATGTTACCACTAAACATGATTTTTATGAAAAAAATTAAAATAAATGCATGAATGCATCGAAATATTACAATATTAAGAGTTTTATGCTTGAACTTGACTTGATTAAAAATAATATTTGCTGAATAAATTTATCTTAGATTATATAATCTAAGCAAAAACTACATGTTTCCACTTATTTATTATGAATTATAAAGCTTTATTGGTCTCATTATACTAATGGTATTATAAAACTAATGACCATGAAAAAATATAATGCAAGTACTTTAATCAAACATCGGAATTAAGTCCAGTTTTTAGTTTAATATGTTTTCTCAAAATTGCGTGTCATATATTCGAGATAATATATTCAAACACCTGCAAAGTTTTTTGTTGAACATAAACAACTGGTAAAGCATTCGTTTCTCTGGAAACAAACAAATCAATCAAATTATCTCATATTTTCACGAAAACAGTAATTTGGAGCATCGAGATGCCTAAGAATTACTTATATAAATATGATGCTCTCACAACAATCAAATTAAATTTCTGATGGAATTATTGTAATTTTTCTCTTGAATATATAATACAGACTTGTGAGTAAAAGAAAATTTCCTTAAAAAATCGTATAAATTGTTTTATTTAAATTATATTATTTTTACTAAGTAAATGTACTGTTATAAATGATATAAAATTTCACTAGGTTTAAGAACTTTAAACTTAAGTATTTTTAAAAGGAAAAAAATGTAACAAAATTGAATAGAAAATTCTAGAAAAAGTTGCTATTGATTTATTTTTCTTTAAAAAATATAAGATTTTTTGCAAGTTTGTTTTCAAAACTAATTAAATTTTACTATTTTTGAAAATAAAATTAATCCCAAATGATGCATATTTTGTAACATTTTATATATCCTCTAAAATGTTACATACTGCAAAAGGCTGTATGTCTTAAAAATGTTAGATGTTTTACAAAATGCACATGTGCATTTTTTAAAGTACTTAAAACTGAAGAAAAAATACATGAAAACAAATAATCATAGATTAAATATACATGACCACTTTACGTTTAATATTTTGAATTTGACACTTTGATTAAAATTTAATTTTTTTTTCACATTGCAATCAATTTGTTGAGATATTTTGGACGAAAAAATAATAAATGACAGAAAACTAACAAACAGAAAAAGTTTAAAAGTACATTAATAGGATTAAAATAATCTTTTTATCATTAGAAATAATAGTTTAACAAATTCACGAGGTGTATAGTTAAAAAAAATATAAATACATTTAGTCAATTTCAGTTAAAAATGAAATATACAAAAAATACTTTCCCTTTCAATAACAATCTCAAGAATTAAAAAATACTTTCCCTTTCAATAACAATCTCAAGAATTAAAAAATACTTTCCCTTTCAATAACAATCACAAGAATTTAAAAAATGTTCATTAAGATAACTAGGCATGGAAAACCGAGAAATATTTTGCCAAAATATATCTATAAAATTCAAATTTTTTTTAAATTTCAAGAAATTACTATTTTACTTAAAATTAAAATCAAAAGGTATACTAATATTGAGAAAAACGTGCCAACTTTAATAAAAATAATAATAAACACTCATACTTTTTCTTCAATTTCTTATCAAACTTCAACATTTTCAAAGAAAATTTAGTCTACAAAATTGAGGTGGATCGGAGCAAAATCGTACGGTCACATGTATAGTGCTCAGAGCTACGGCTAACGAGAGGGATAAAAATCTAGCAAGTTGCCGCAATGGAATATCGTGAACCTTGATCAAATGTTACTGTCGATCAGGGGGCATAACTAACAACAACAGTTTTATATATCTATCTATCATTATCACATAAACTGAGATAAATCCAAAACGCCTCTTCCTTTCAAGAATATATGATTTTTTTTAAAGTGGGATGCATTTTGGCACTTAATCTTTGTAGGCAGGGTAAGTCCCTCAAGTGTGACAGCCGCTTAAGTGGCTTTTGCTACCAAATGTTTGACGCTTGATTTAGTTTTAATTCAAGATCTCGCCGGATGCTAAATATTGCAAGGTTTTAGTTTTGCTGAGAGTACCAGAGTCAAATTGAAACTTTTATATAAGGGATATTTTACATGCCTTGTAATAATAATACATGCGTACATTCGGGTTTCGTATCAAACAATCTATCGACTCTACGCGGAATCAAACCCGCAACTTTGGGCTTATGAGGCATCCACGCTACTCTACGCCACTGAAATTACGAATAATTAAATAGATTTTTGAAAACTTTTTGAAATATTAATATTAAAGAATATAAATTGTTTAATTTCCTAATATAATTCTTACTTTTTAAATGACCGTACATTCATACATTGACCAACTAAAGAAATAAGAAATATTTCAATTTAGTTTATTTCTTTAATCTTTTGCAAACAAATAATTTAATTCACAATAATTTTCAAAGAGAATGAAATCGAAATGCATTTTAAAACATGTGAAAGGAAAATTATTACTAAAAGCACAAAAGTATTTTTATCATGTACAAAAAATATTACAAAAGTTTTAAAGAACAAATAAATTTAAGCATTTTATGGCGAGGTAGACAACTAAACTAGAACCTACTTTATGACTTTGAACTGCAACATATTTAATTCTTCTATGCAAAATCTTCTAAGGAACAGTTTTTTAGGGCTATGTTATAAAAAATGAAGTGTCTTCGAATAAAGATTTAAAAACCAGTTTTGATTTGGTCACAAATATTCTTATTTTAACCACTTAACTGGTTTGCCCGTACAACGTACGGGCTACCGAAGCTAGCCACAACCGGTATTCCCTTACTCTGTGCGGGTATACATATTTTCTTCTTTCTATCTTTGATTCGCCCATATTTTTAAATATTATATTAAGATTATTAGTGCTAGTGCTTTTAAGAAATGCAATTTGGTAATGGTACTGAAATACTTCTCATCCGAGATTTTATTTGTGGTGAAGGCGGGAATTTTCAATGAAGGCAGGAATTATGATTTTTGAAAGTATTCGATAAAGAACAAGGATTGGCAAAGCAATGTGCAACTTGTTGCTTGAGCGGAAATGTAAATGAAAAGGTAATCCAAAAAAGCCGATATTATCCTTGTCCCCATAGCAATGTAAGACTTAGTATTATACCATGGTTCTAGTCGTGTCTGCATATGTATATATATTATTATAACTGACTAATTATTTGCGTTACTGATATACTGCTTCCTGTCGTGCGGGATAAATGGTTATTGCTATACTCGCATGGTAAATCTTTTCATCTAATTGTTTTTAGCTTTGATTTGAACATACATAGTAATAATTATTGAGAAAATATTATCATTTTATATTAAGAGATTCTGGTTTTATTTACAATATAATAGTTAATCTTCTCTTCATATTTCTTACATTCCCTATGGACCAGAGTATTGGCAAATACAGGTGAAGGTTGGCAAGCCGCAAAACTTTGTTTAAACCTGCAATCCTGGTTCCTAAGGCCAGGAGTTTGCTATAGTACTACTGTGGCAAAAATACTTTTCACTATCATAACTACTCATTACTATCAAACAACGTACGAATATGTAGGTTTTGCACTGATTATAAGTAAAGACCATTTAACTCTAAATTGCAACGTGAGAGTCCTTTCGGACTCAAACATCAATTTAAAAAGCGCATTCCTAAGAAACGATTTTGTACTACTGGAATTTAAATAATGTACAAAACATTGGATAATTCTAGTTTTTTTTAAATTTAATCCAACTCAGCATGCATTTACATGCATTTAAAACTCTTCCCCTTCCATAAGTTGTTAAAAACGTCTGACGTAACAGCCTAATAAAACTCGATAGTTTTATTAGTTATTTCAATATAATTATTCGTTAGTCCTATACATATTTGATAGATAGTTAAGATACTTTCTGACAGCAAGGTACTTTTTTCCAATTTATTTTTGTATAATAATGACCTATTCTTATAAATGAATTTTTTATAACATGAATAAAAATATTGTTTACAAATGTGGAAAAAAAATTTATTAGTATTTTCCTCCCAAATATTGGTGTGGTGGATTTTGGTTAAGGTATCTGACTGTGTGTGGTTGCGACAATTTTAAAAAAAATGGAGATATGGAGATTTTTTGCAGTTTTTAGATTTGATTAGTACATTTTATGAAAGATATGCGAAAATTAAGAAGATAAATAAATTATTATTACTAAAATGGGAAAAAATGGGTAAAAATTGACAAAAAGTAACATAAACGCGGCCCATTCTGTACCAAAAGTTGATTAACAAAAATTCAATTTTTCAGTTCTGATGTGTTACTATGTTATTCTATTTTGAAGTGACCATCAGGATAAGAGATATTTGAAGTTTTACAAAAACTACAGCACTTTATCTTAGTTGTTATATGAAATTGCTTAAAAAACAGTGATTATATTCACATAAAGAACTGTAAATTTTGTAATAAAACGGTGATTAATAAATCTGAAGGTTAAAACACTTTACTATTCTACAGAACATACACAAAAAAATTCAGTTAATTATTTTTAAATCTTATTGAGCTATCGCTGTCCCCGTTTGAGCATTAAAAAAAACACATTTCCAGTAAAACGTGTTTTAAAGTATGACATCGTGCTTAAAGTAATGGCATCTGCTCCTGCTAAAACACTTATAGTTTTTGTTCTAGATAGCAGAAAATAATAAATTTGGTATTTTTATAAAGCTAATAAGATGTTCTATAAAATAAATCATTAAAAAAATTTGTCAATTTTTGGCATAATTCACAATTTTAGGGCAGTCGGATACCTTAAACAATATAGTAAAACTTAAGACATTCTGGTACAGGTGACGTCTCTTACATATTTTGGTTGTTTACTTCAAGTTACATACTTTGGTTGCTTATACAATCATTTTAAGAATTTTAATCCTTTGAAAAATACTCTATTAGTGACATATTTGAAATTATTCCTTTAAGAATTTATGATATATTTTAAAACATAAATTTGTTAAATTCTCTTTAATTTATTTGGAAACTTTTGCTAATTGTACTATTTTTCTGTTAGGATTGTTCTATACTGACCTACCAGATTAGAAAAGGCAGAAGGTTGGTACAACCAAACCAGTTTAACCTCACTTATTCGGTGAAATTGCTTTTTGACTCACTGAATTCTAGTTTTCGTCTTTTTGTAATAGTATTTATTTAATTATTTTATTTACTTATTATGTTGCTTTGCTTCACTTTTCATTTGCTTTTGTTACTTATTTTTTCCAGTATTTAGATGTAATTTATATTTTTCTTTCGTATATATATATATACGAAGAGAGAGAGAGAAATAGATAGATTGACAGAATAATAAAATAAAATAAAATAATAAGAGACAAAATTGCACTTCCTACAAGGCTAATAAAGAAAGAAATTGAATTCTTAGAAACATATCAAGAAAATAAATGGTGTAAAAAGAATATTGAACTAAAATTGGATAAAAACAGACAAAACAAGAAACAAAGGTGTAAATATTAAAATTGAAGATGCCCAAAGAGTCTGGAATAAAATGAAGAATATATATATATATATATAAGGGTGTATTTGAATTTGTTGCAAAACTAATTTACTTTAAAAATATCCTTTTTTTGCACACAACCGTTATTTTCGAATTATTAATATGTCTATTAATTTTTAAGACTTTTAAAATTTTGAAAAAAAATCATTACTAAGCAAATGAGTGTATAACTTAATTCAAAATTAAATTTAAAAATATTGAGGCATGCAAATGAAGTAATGTAATTTCAACTTGAATAAATTTATTTGGGAATTCAAGAATATTGCGAAAAATCTACAATAAAAAAGAAAACTTTATAAATTTTTAATTTAAAAGAAATATACAATGTATAGATCATATTAAATTACTAAACACTAACTAAATCTTACAATTTTTAGATTAAAATTGAATTTATTTTCTGCATATAAAAATAAAGTTTATTTATTCATATAAATATGTTTCGTGTATTCAGTTATTATTGTAGCAGAATATTTGAGAGAGATTTAAAACAAACTCCTGCAAATCCAGATATTTGTAAATATTTTAGTTTTGCTTACAATTCCAAAGATCTATTATAAATAAAATATTTTTCCCTTTAATTCTCATGATAATATAATAATCAAATATCTTACTAAATTTTGACATCAGATATTGAACTAAAATAAAAAAACACGAAGACAAATATTAATTTATACTTTATTTACTACTTTCGAGAAACTTGTTTTCAAATAACTTTCCTTTTCTCCCCTAGAAGTCTAAATAGCTTTCTTTTATAGATCAGATATATAGTCTCACAAAAGTGTCTCCTTAGATTCTATTGAAGGTCTCAAAAGAACTTTTCAGCACCTCCACAACTGTCTGCAGTGATCAAATGATTCTTTCAATTGACAGACTTTTTTTATGGGACCAATCTCTAGTCTTGTTCATTCAGACTTAGAAGGAAATAGAAGAAAAAACGAATGTCCCAATTTTATGTCAGGCTTTTTTCTGTTGAACTTAATACTCAGTAATAACTTTAAAACAGGAGTCTTTCTATTAACTGTAAATGTATATTAGACTGAAAAATTGTTCTTGTTTTGAGAAAAACGGGTCTAAAATAAAATAGATTTAATGTAATTAAAATCTTACAGGAAGCATGTATAGATATTCTAGTTCTGAGTTTTATATAGTTTGTTTAGAAGAATCATCTAATAAAGTTGGTAAAATTATAAAAAAAAACAGCTTCTTTAGAAATTTTGAAATTCTAAAATAAAGTGCTTCGTTTCATACTTAGAGTAACTATCCCTTAACTTTTTAATAATAGTTAAGTTTAATCCAAAGAAACATAAAATATTTTACAATATATTATATTTTGTTTATATTATGTAGAAAAGCTGTATAAATTTAATAATAATTTAATTTCTTCGTCGTCTTTTTACTAATATTTATCTAAATTAATGTACGTTTGTAAAATTGTGATAAAATGAAAGTTATTTCTTTGGTTATTTAGCTCTGCACACTATATAACTTCAATTTGATTTCATCATGTTCATTTATTTCATATTTAATTTTTTTAAATTAAAGCGCAGGTAGATACAAAAAATATTACTGCCATTGTTACTCAATTAATTGGTATTTCTCATATTTGTCTTTGCGTTATTTTATTCAAACATGATACATATCACAGGTTATATCTTAGTTGTAAATGTCCAATAATTGGACATATTCTAATATACTTTACCCTACCCATCAGAAAAACTGATAAAATTAAAATGAAAACAAATATTAAAGCTTAAGTATATGCTACATTTTAAAAACCTAAATGGAATATTTTCTTACTTTTGTCTTGTTGATAAGATAGATTCTTATTTTTAATGTAAATTGTAGTTTGATATAGAATGTTCGTGATAATTTTAAGTGACCCGTGAAAAGTAATTAATTACGAGATGAATTGCTTAAAAATTCTCTATCTAAGAAGTTCAATACCTTTTGGTAATCATTTTTATCTCATCTAAAATAAAACTGTGATCCTTATATATATACAAAGAATATAATATTTATTAATATAAAATTAATAGTACAACAGAGAAAAATTGCCTTAATATCAGGGATTCTTTAATTGTGGTGCGCGCCCCTCTTAGGGGTGGGATAATCCAACGTAGTACAAACTTATCAAAAAGTCGAAAACAAAAGATTTTTTTTAAAAAAAATTATTAATTTGTGAAAGGGAGCAAACCAAAATACATTCAGACATTATAAAAGATAAAATACGCATTTACACTGATACAATACTTTTACAAATCTAGACAGGAAAAGTAACGTAATGCTTATAAAGAAATTTGATTAAAATACCTATTACTTAAAAGTAAATATACAAAATTTAATTCTTATATTGATAATTGGCACGGTTTACAATAAAGGTTGCATTGCAGCTCTATCGTCAAAGAGCATCATTATTGCAATCAATATATTGTTTATATGGGGGGGAGGGGAGCGACGAAAATAATGATTGAAAATTGGGTCGCAAATATTGAAAGTGTGAGCAGTTTTGCCTAAATATATTAACAGTATTACATATTTCTTTGAAAAAAGCAAATGTCTGTTTATTATGGTGTGCAAACAACTTTTAATCATCAAAGTTTTTGTATTTATGGGAATTGGGATTATTGTATAATATATTGTGGCAGTTGTAGTATGCATAG
Source organism: Trichonephila clavata (assembly GCA_019973975.1). NCBI lineage: Eukaryota > Metazoa > Arthropoda > Arachnida > Araneae > Nephilidae > Trichonephila > Trichonephila clavata. The sequence goes on from BMAO01004399.1 coordinate 36,817, forward strand.
TATTAAAAACTCGCTTTTTCCTTCTTGTTCAATGATAGCTAAAACATCACAAAAGGTTCACACATATGATAATACATATTTAACACATAATTATTGCTTATTAGAAAGAATTTTAGTGAAGAGTAATATTGTAGTGTCCAGTATGGGGTGTCAGAATCAGTTTGAAAAAGTAGGATTTTTTATTGGAGCTTCTACAGATAAATTTACTTTAAACAATTTATTAATCGTAACATAAACGCTAAAATTCACGATCAAGTACTATATAACAAAAATATAAACATTTATTAATTCGCTATATTTGATAAAAATCAAATGTTTATTAAAGCAGTTTCTATTATTAATGTGCATTTTCTGGAAACTTCTATACTTCCATTACTTTTAATTACTCACATCATCAACTCATCAGTAATCAAATATATACACTTATTTGTATTCGTTGCCAGACAATCATAATTTTTTATTAATATCTAAAATGTGTGTCATCTCTTTTTTACAAAGAGCAGTACATAAGTTGAACTTTAATAGTACTTCTACCTGATCTCCATTCCTATCAAAGCGAACGAAGAATATTGCAAAATTCTATCGGCATACAATGCTTTGGTCATTACGAAAGCGATTCGCTGAAGCACTAATTACGTTGAATACCGCCGAAAGCATCCCTCATGGACTTATGCGTTGAAACTAATGAGAGTAACATAAGGACTGGCATCGTTAACAACGTTACTAGCACTATTAATAGGTGAATTATTTCCACGACTTTAGAAAAGTTGGACTTTCATTTGACCAGCGTGGCAATACTTAATTCAACGTAATTTGCACATTAGCAACGAAAAGTACCACAATTAACGACCAAAGAAAGTTTTGATGTCTCTGTTATATGCAGTTAAGACTATAAAGGAATATCGGAATTGAGGTGAAATATTTGAAATATAGTTTTAACAATTCATTTCTGGGGCTTTTAATTTTAAATGAAGGATTCGAAAGTTAATAAGGAATAAAAGAAAACGTCTTACTTGGTTTTATATTATATTATTTGTGTGTGTTCATCTTTTAAAATAATTCATGTCTAATATAAAATTGGAGAATTTTGGATAGATGTTATAACATATAATTAAATATTTCTTATCACAAATTTAAGCAAACACTTAGAACGATACATTTTATTTAAATTTAAATTGAGAATATTTGGAATATATTTTAATTAATCGATTAACATTTTGTGCATTCATTTGAAACATTTAACGTTTACTGGAAATTTTCCTAGTTCTATTATAATCAAGATAATCAATATAATCATTAAAATCAAGTCTCATTATAAGATTCAAAAAAATACTTACAGTTAATTAATAATAAAAATTCAAAATTCACTTAGACAAGATTATAATAGGAAGAGATCTAACAGATTAATCTCTCTGAAGTTTACAAACTGTTTGAAAAAACTGAAACAATTGATCTACAGGAGAGGAGGTAATCGCTCATAGCAGCGGTTCTTAAACGTTCGATCACCGCGGTTCCCCTTTATGTATCAGGGTGACATCGCGGACCTCGAAGATTTTGAACATCCCTCTATTCTTCATTAAAATACAAGTTCTAGCAGAGTTTCTTCATTGGAGATGATTTAGTAATCTAGACTAGTAAGGCACATCTTTCAATTTTTCCACGAGACCGCCTTCCAGTATCTGTAAAAGAGGAACATCTCAACGTTACACGATAGACTCCGTGGACCACTGTTTACGAACCACAGGCTTATAGAGATGTAAACAAATTTGCACATACTGTCGCGTCCCGTTGACCGCGGGTGTTGGAGGGTTGGGGTAAAGATCAGCCATTTTAACAACTAATACAAACTTATTGACCATATTACTTATAGCTTTAAGCAACTTAATTGAGAATGCACTTAAATTACTAAACCCGAGGACAATCAATAAATTAAAGAAAAAAGAAATAAGAGCAAATATCTAATCTCCTGAGCGCTCTTGCTTCAATATTTGACTAATATCCCACTTGAATTAGCTGCACGACCTCAGGTCGCTTACTCTATGTTTTCTTCTGTCTCAACTTTCAACCATCATCTCGCCTTCTCTACGACTAACACTCAAATTCAGTTCTAATTTACATAAAACTAAGTCTTTTTCGCAGAAAGTTGTTTTCAACGGTAATCACAGTTAAAAAGATTATTTTACCCAAGAAGACTATTACTAGAGTCGCGAATATAGACCCGTTACTATAATACATACATATCATTTCGGATGGATTAGATTTACCATTTTATAGCTATTAATTAAAGTGAAAACTGTAATATCCCCATTAAAAAAGTGTATATTCTATGATTCTAACTATGTGTCATGTTTTATATCAGTTATATACAGTCCAGTCATATTAATGTGACCCCTGTGTGTGTGTGTGTGACAAAAGCCAGAATAACCAACTTTCGCAGAGTGGACTGCTGCGAAACGTGCAGAAAGAGAGTCAATTAGTTTCCTGAACGTGTTCACAGGGATGTTGAGCTATGTGAGTGACGTAGCCAGCTGCACTAGATTACGCGGGTGATGATCTATGTCATAAACAACCCAATCGAGATGGTCTCACGGATTTTCATTTGGGTTTAAGTCACCTGAGTTTTCTGGGCAGGGGAGAACGGTAAACTCATCCTGGTGTTTTTCGAATCACGCACGTACACTGACAGCTGCATGACACTTCACATTGCCCTACTAGTAGAGGCCATCAACCTGAGGAAAAACAATGCGCATATAGGTGTGGACATGGTTCGCAAGGACAGATGCGTACTCGTATTGATCCATCGTGTCTTCCACAATGATGAATGAACCCAGAGAATGCCAGGAAAACATATTCCAGACCATAATACTCTCATCTACAGCTAGGACCGTTCCGGAAATGGTTGCAGGGTGCTTTCAGAGGTTTCACACCGTATACGCCAACGTACATCTGTCCAATGGAGCATAAAACGTTATTCATCGGAAAACACTACCGGTCACCACTCAGTAGATGTCTAGGTGTGATATTGGCGTACAAATTCCAGCCTTCGTTGCCGACGAACCGCAGTTAGCGTTGGGTGCATGGATCAGACGTCTGCTTCGGAGGGCCAGGCACAGCAACGTTCGCTGAACAGTAGTTTGGGAGACAATGTTTGCAGCCCTTTGGTTCATCTGGGCGGTCAGTTGCTCAAGGGTAGCACGTCTTTTCACCCAAACGCATCTCCTCAGCCATCGTTTACCTCTGTCATTTATGGCCCATGGTGCACCACATTTGCCACGTCGCTGATTTTGGACATCCCCTTTTTCCATGCGTGGTATTCTTTTACCATGGTGGCACGCGAACAATTCACCAACTTAGCTGTTTTGGAAATTCTTCCACCATTGGCCTGAAAGCCAATGGTCATGCCCTGTTGGTCACCGGATAATTCATTTCTGCATTACGCCAACGATTACAATATTTTCCGAAGCCTTCACACACCCTTTATATATTCTCAACTGCACTGCGCTGCAACCTGCCTTCTGTGATTGGTTATTTAACATCTACTTCTAAAGTACGTGGCGGCCACATTAATGTAACCGGACTGTAAATGTTTTGAGAGCAGAACGAAGAAGTGTTTGTTTCGAAGAACTCCTGATAAGACAATGTTTAAATACTTTATTGGTCTGAAGCTATGAATTTATTACGTTAGATTAAAAATAACGAAAATTGGGCTATTTTCAGGCAACAATATGTCACCAAAATTCGAACTGTGACTCAAACCCAATAACTGGTATTTATTTCTTGAGAAAGTAATTGCATTGAATAATTCTTTTGAATATGTTCATCTTGCATACTAAATAAATCTCATTACGTGGAGAGACATGATCTTTTAAAGGATTCTCTATCAACCTATACAAAAGTAGAAACTTTTTCAGAACTAGATGTCGTTATTATAAAAAAAATGAATGTAATAGTAGGCTTGAATGTTTTTCCAGAGAAAATAGAACTTTATGGAAACATTTCTCAGAAAGAATTGAAATTATATATATTTAGCAGTTTAATAATTGCTACAGAAACTCAAAAAAAAAGATTATACTAAGACAAGTTTTCGTAAATTAGTGTTGAAAATAATCCCCCGAAATGCATCACAATGAAATGCGTTTAAAAAGCCATTTGCAAGAAAAATGTTATACTTTATAGAGTTTGTTTTCTTATCCTGTTTAATCCGTATTTGCATTCATATTTCTAAGAGAAAGGACTACGAAGTATTTATTTTTTTTTTGATTATCTTACCTTCGAACTATATCACTTAAGTATCACGGAGAAAAAAGGCATTGATAAATTAATCATGTTTAAAATACAGCTTACGATGCTGGATTTACGAAAAAAAATTCTGCATTAAACTGCACAAACACAGTTGTCAAGTTTTTAATATGTGCTTTATTTGCAAATGTTTTTTGTGCAAAGCACATGCAGATTCAAAGTACTCCTGTAACGGAAGGTATAATGTAAGATGCATAAATTTTTGAGATTACTAATCTAGATTTCAGCTGTACATTAATTGTGAAACATTTAAAATGTGAACGGCAAATTATTCAAGGACTTTGGAATATATAAGCAATTATTTATACTTAAGGTGAGAGGACATTACGAGTTACTGGAGAAATCCTATCAACCATTGGCCAGAAAATCTTTAATATAAAAATAACAAATTTATTATCTGTTAATTAGCTTTCTCATTAATATCATACAATAACATATCATTACTTAGATCAAACGCGTAGTTCTTATTATTTTTAAATATGCTTTATTGTTGGTAAGGATTATTTTATGTTCAACGCTTATTGCTGTACCTGTACGTGAGTTTCTTCAAAAAGCAAAAATTAATATTTTTAGCGCGTTTTTCACATAGTGGAACAAAAGCGCTATTAGGACGCAAATTTTGTCTTCGTCTTCGTTCCATATTTTGTCGTACCTTTTTCTCAGCCAATAAGCAACCAATTGACCTCGGGTTTTCGGCATTTGTGCCCTAGATGAGCCGAATCATATTTAAATTTTCCCATAGTTTTCCCGAATTTTCCTACAAATTTTCCTGAATTTCGCTAGTTTATAACAAAATCTTCTCAAATTTTACCTAGTAAATTTATTATTTGCAAAAAGTTTTTTTAAAAAAATCTACCTGCATTTTGGAGGAAAAACGCGCTAAAATTACTTGGCCATGCCAATGATTGATATATTGTTTCTAATACATTTCCCTAATTTTGTAAGCTGATTTAAAAAAAAAAAAGATAAACTGAATAAGTTGTTGAATTCTTCACAAGAAAGGAAGTAAAACATGTAAAAGTTTTCATATTTTACATAATTTTACGTGTTTCTCTCTTTTTTTTTCATACGTTATGTTTTTCCTTTTATGTTAAATTTTACATTCTAAAAATATTTTTCTTTCGATTTTTACAAAGTAAAAAATTTATTATAGTCCTACTTATAAACGACGATAATGACTTCCTAAATTTTCGCTATTATTTACCAGATTTCCTTTATGTACACTGATGCACACAAAAAATTTGCGCATCAAGAAGGAATTGTCAAAATGAAACGAAATTTTACATACGTATGACTACTTTGATATAAGTAAATGATTAGAGAATTAAAGAAAAAGGATCATTTATTTCAGAGAAAAAGGCAAAAGAACTGAGAATATTAAACACTGTTGAACACCCTGTAGCGCGAATGCACGATGTGATACGATAGGGCATTGAGACATACAAGTTCTGCATGATGTCTTGAGACATTTCGTTCCAAATTTGCTGTAACCTTACCTATAGTTCGTTCAAACTTGTGGGATGCCCAACTCACCGTCTCAAATGATTCCAGATATGCTTGATTGGAGACAAATCTGGGGAACGGGCAGGACAAGAAAGGGTATTAACAGTGAGGAGACAGTCTTGTGACACTCTTGCCGTGTGAGGCCAAGAATTGTCTTGTTGAAAAATGGCTCCTGAAAGTCGTTACATGAGTGGCAACACATGTGGTTGCATGAGGTCATAGGTATATTGCTGGGCAATCATGGTGCCACGGATCAATACCAGGGTTGACCTTGTATTGTAGACAATGGCATCCTATACCATCACACCATCTGTGGGAGCGGTGTGTCGCTGTAAAGCAAAGACAGTATTGAGGCGTTGACCACGGGGTCTCCACACACGAACACGATTGTCATCACTGCTGAGATTGAATCTGGATTCTTCGCTAAAGACGACCAGGTTCCTTTACCACTACAGTCCAGTTTCCTCGTGCGTGGCACCACTCTAAACGGAGGCGTGGATGGGTGGGCGTCAAGGGCAGCACACGTAATGGGCGTCGCGATCCCAAATGTCCTTCCGCCTGGAGCCTTCGTATGGTTCGAGAAGACACAGACCCTATTGAAGGTGCTACCTATACCTGGATGGCGGCCGATGAAGCAGTTGACTGTACGCGTGCATTTCTTACGATGTGGTGTTCTTCTCGACGACCGGTCTATCGAGGGCGTCCTGAGCCTGGTCTTTGTGTAATTGATATCTCTCGGATCCACTGGTGCCAACACCTCCTCATAACACAACCAGAGCGGCCTAATTGACGAGCTACTTGCCTAGCTGACCACCCAGCTTCCATCATGCTGATGATCCTCCCCCTCTCAAACTGCAACAACTGCTCATATTGTATTCGAAAATGGCTAATGACATGTCTACCTCAGCACTTCCTTTGTAAACGATACAGCACACTCAAACAAGCTTTGGTTACCGCTTTTACACTCCACGGAGAACGACGTTAAACGCCCTCTACCCGCCATACGTAATGCGCAATCACGCTGCAATTCTAATCGTTTGCATATCTCCCCGACATGTACCTTCATGCTTTGTTACGATCGAGGAATTATTTCTTGGTGCGCTAATTTTTTTGTCCATGCGTGTATTTAATTTTTCCCCACAAAATTGCTATAATTTTTTTTTCTTATTACAAAGTGATTTGAAATTTCTTTTGAAATTCAATTCGTTTCATTTCTGGAATTTATGCGGTGTTAACATTCACATAAAAAATTAACAATTACGCATTGTAAGTTCATTGTAAGTTTATTTTTAGGTGTCTTGATAGTTTTTGATTTTTCTTGATTTTAATTAAGCGTGTTGTTTTTATTATATTCTTTATAAGTTGTAAGTACTATGTATTATCTTTTCTACAGATTGAGATAAGGTCAAAAACCAGAAGATCACTTAAAACCATAATCGTTTCTTCAGAATTACTGTTAGGAAGAACGTAATAGTACTACTTCTACATTTTATTATTCTCGTGTTACTTTTGAGGTGTAATTGTCTGAAATTCTCTCTCCTCTCTTATACAGTTTTTGCGCAGTTCGAATTCTTGATCGATTTTGCGCTAATTTATAGATATGCATGTTCTGTAAGTAATGTAAATGTAGTTAATGATATTCACATTAACTTCTCAGGATTGTTGTCTACCCTTTCATTCTGTCTTTGAATTTTTTTTGTATACTTCAAGAAATATCAGATTAAAAACTTAAATTATTTTAATCTAAAGAGCTCTAACTATATAACACGTGAATTGACCGTCTGAAAATGAAAGAAGAAAAGACATTTCATTAATAATTTATAACTATAAATTTTAATATGAGATGAATGTATTTTTAATGTGCTTATTGATACTAATTTTTTATTTTCTTTGACGTACTAGCTCTAATGTTTCTATCCTTTTTCATTGGTTTTTCTTTTGAAGTGTAGATTAAGAGATTTTTAAGTGTAGATTTTTCACTTACAACTATAAGTTAGGATTTAATATACACTCACGTCCATAAATTAAGGATAAGGAAGTTCATGCAAAGAAAGAGACAGAAGCAAAACAAATTTGACTTATTTGTAAAGTCTATTTATTAAACAAAAGGTAAAGAGCAAAAAAGATGCTATATGTTTGACATAATTAATAAAAATTGTGATTTTTACTCCCTGGAGCAAATTTCAAAAAAGAACCTATTTAAAAAAAAACAGTATAACATGGTTAGTATGATGGTCAATACGGAGTATGTCTCCCGGACGATGCAATACAGGCCTTACAACGCCTACGCATGCTGAGTATCAAATTATCAATCTGATCTTGGGGAGTATTACACCACTCATCAAGCAATGCCCTCCGAAGTTCCGGTAGACAGGTAGGAGGGAGTTGACGGGCTAAAATTCGTCGGTCAAGCATTTCCCACATATGCTCTATTAGATTCAAGTCCGGTGACTATGCTCGCCAATCCATACGGGTGTTATCCTCCGATTGTAGGCATTCGTCTACAATGTTTGCACGATGAGGACAGGCGTTGTCATCCATAAACAGAAATTATGCACCCATGGCGCCCCGAAACAAACGTACATGTTGTTCCAGAATGATATCCCGATAGATGTGGTCTGTCATCGTTACACTCTGAAAATGCAGGTCAGTTCTGGAACCAAGAATAATTCCTCCCCAAACGAGCCATTTTGCACCACCGTAACGGTGTCATTCAATGGTGTTCTCTTGGTGGTAACGAGTACCTGGCGCTCTGCATATGAATGTCTAGTCAGAATAAGACTGCAAACTAAACCAGGACTCGTCGGAAATTATCACACAAGACCACTGTTGCGGTGTCCACAATGCATGCTCTCTACTCCAGGTTAATCGCAGGCAACAGTGATTTGCGGTAAGGGGAACACATCTGACAAGCCTACGAGCATATAGACCAATGCGCCCTAAGCGTCTGTACACGGTCTGCCTTGAAACTGTCGTACCGGTAGATGAAAGCTGACGAGACAGGTCTGATACTATGCTCCGTCTGTTTCTTTTGGCAGTAACTGCCAAATACCTGTCCTCATTCGGCGTTGTAACTCGGGGCGACCTGTGCTGTAACATCTACTTACATTACCATCATCTTGGAATCGTTGCCAAGGCCTGAAGATGATACTCTGGGCGATTCCAAGTTCCTCGGATACTTCTAGCTGCGTACGTCCACATTTCAGTCGTCCGATAATTCTACCACGTAAAAAATCATCCAAATGCTTCCTTTGTGCCATAACTATGCGGTTATTGCACTGAAAACCTTTTAAAGCGCTTGTGAACAATTGTACTTCTTTGCCACCATTATATACCCCTCTCTTACACTCTCGTCATTGTGACGTACTATCCGCGCCGTCTGGTGGTTTCCTGTAATTTGCTTATTCTTCTTCAAGATGTGTGTGATAATTCTACAGGTGAAATTTTTATTTTAGAGTTCAATTTCTGTGTGATTCTGAATTTTCCTTAATTTATTGACATGAGTGTAGATAACATAATTTTAATTTAACATTTCATACAGCCTAGTCAAGTTTTTTTCATTCATTTTTGTAATTCTGTATGCATTGTGAAACTATTAATGCATTAAAATTTTAATTCATAAAATTTTTTTATTTAATTTAATTCTTTAAAATGTTAATGAAATTGAGTATATTTTTAAAATATTAATGCATTTTCTTATAACTATATTTGATAATTTCATGGTATTCATATGAACAAATTATGAGTTTTTGTTATGCATTCATTAAAAAAAACTCCATTGAAAAAGTCCAACAAAAATATCACTTTTCCAGACACACCAGATTTGTATATGTTGTTCGACAAATATTCAGTGGTAGCTTAACACATAAAGTTACGGAAATAGTAATATCAAAATATAATTTTCAACAATAACTAGGAAAATGATGAATAGTTTATTTATATTTACGAAACATAAAATAAACTTTTGAATACTTTTAATATGCAGCAGTTAAGAGTCTACATAGGGAGGTTAATACATCTGAAAATGCTCTCCATTAATTGATCTTATTTTTATTTTGAAAACACGTATGGAGGATATATTTAAAATTCTCTAATCGAATCCTAATATTATATCCATAAAAAGAATAAGTTTTTTTTAAAATTGAATAATAATGATGAATTTTCATTAAATATAATTCACACATTAAAAATATTAGTACACTACCGCAAACTGAAAAGCCGATTTCAGATTCCTTATTTACCTTTGCATGTTTTGCATTTTTAAAAAAAGTAAAAATCCATTTTTCTTTTAAAAATAACGTTACAAGTATCCATGTAATTTTAAAATAAGTATATATTACTCATAACGTGCCGAAATATCTGTTTAAAATACTTTATTGGAATAAAACATGAAATATTTTTTATTTGTGTTTTTAAAAAATAATTTTTGAATGTTTCACCTTTCTTGTGTTGTTCATATTCAAGACATAGGGGAGACCGGGGCAAGATGATGACGTTAGCAGTTTTTTGTTGTTTATTAATTTATTTTTAAGGGTAGTAAAATCAATTTTACATGAACTGTTAGAGTAGTCCTTTGTAGTATTAAATTATATTACCGTTTAATTTTTCCAATAAAAGAAGTTAAGGATTATTTTTTATTTTTTCATAACCTTAACAAATCGTCATCTTGCCCCATTCTGGGCAAGATGACTTTTGCCTTGGGGTAAGATGGCGTCACTGAAAACGGTTGAGCATATTTTAACTTTTGAATGTGTTACAAATGATAACTGTGTTTTTACATCTTACAAAGTATCAAACTAAGTGTAATGCATTCTAACGTAATGTTGAAGTTTTTAGTTGTGTACCTAACAATAGTCACAAATAAAAAAGCCATTTTTATAATTGGAACATTCCTCATGCCAACACTCTTGGCATTTTCAGCACTGGATCCATTCTTCTGTTGGAGGGTTCCTCTTCACAAGCAGGACATCTTGTAACACCGTCCTTTGAAGTTGATACAACTGGAATGTTTGGCCTGGATTTTATAAACTTAGGCCTACAACAGTTTGAGTTTTTTTACTCCTTTTTTAGCTTCACGGCTTTTTTCTCTGTTTTTTTTTTAAAAAAACTTCATGTTCTTCTTTCTGCTTTTCCCTTTGTTCTAACATTTCTTTGATGGGTGTGCTTGTAAGAATGCTAGAGCTCAGTTTTTGCTTTTTCTTTTTTTCTCACATTATGTTGTTTTAGGCATGGTTTGAAATAAAAAAAAACACTAACAGGCTTCTTTGGTGTACCGGAATGAGCATTTGCCATAAGTTGTGGTTTTTCTGGAGAGTTTATATGTTGGTTTTCTATCACCGGGGTCTGAGGATTAGCACTATTATTCTCAGTTTCATCACTAACAGCAAAATGGTTAGTAGTTTCTACCGCAGCATAGACACGTTCGCTAAACCAAGAGGATTATGAGGTTTGATCCATATTCTTTAAACCCTTTCAACGTCATTTCCAGCTGTAGCTGATTTGAAGTAAGTGATGCTCAAAACCTCACCAATATTTTTGTCTGTGATTTTTTGTTCTGGATGAGTGACCATAAAGTTGTCACATGCTTGGCTATAGTGCGTTTTTAACTGGTCTAAAAATGACACACCAAGGGCTGGAGACGATGAGACGCGTGCGGCGGCAACCCAACCATGATGATGTTTTTACCTTTGCTATGTAAGACAGCTTGCAAAGTTATACGAGTTTTGTTATTGTCAAAAATAAACAGAGTAGGAGATTCTTTGCTTGGTTTCACATGAAGATAAATGTGCTTCAAAAACCAGAAATAGGTGTCCTCATTGTTCCAGCCCTTATCACTGCATTTGCTACAGTTCCTGGTGGGGCTCTTTCTATAAGTTCAGGAAGCGTTCTTTTTTCCCCCAAAAAATTAGAAAAGGTGGCAGATAAAAGCCAGTAGCTCTAAAACAACAAATTATTTTTACATTCCTTCCTCTTTGGGGGGGGGCTTAGCAGATGGCAAAAATGTCTTCCTCTGGTCACCTCCTTTCGAATGAAACATTTCCCGATCCGATGCATCTCTTAGCCCCAAAAGAGATAAAAGCGCAAGGTCACTCGGACATACATACAGACAAACAAGTGTTCACAGGATTTAATAGAATGGACAACAATAGTAAGTTTAATAAATTCCGAAACACGGGGCAAGATGACGAGCTCGTCATCTTGCCCCGTGTTTCGGATCGTCATCTTGCCCCAGACTGTCTGTTTAAAAATATTCGCTCTCATTACCATGAAGGAAGGCAATTAATTGACATTTATTCATGGTAATAGGTAGTATTTATACCAAGTTACTCATAAATATTAAAGAGAAACATTATATCTTACTTGTATCTGTAGCAGAGCTTATTTGCACATGCATAAAAGTTATATCGTGGCATCAAAAAATAATCAAAACTTCATAACTGACACAAATAGGGCGATTTCAGCATGTCTATACTATAGTTTAATGAAAGGTCAAAATGAGAGCCAGTAGTGTTCATTTGAAGCTGCTACCTAGGGGAATACGGAAAAATTAACATATTAGTTATCTTGCGCCGCTCGTCATCTTGCTCCGGTCTCCCCTATATTTTGGCTCAATTTCAAGGACATTTTCTCCTATTTGTATGAATCAAAGATTCGGGCAGCACTGATACATATCTTCAAATTTTTATTATTTTAAAGTATCGTCTAGTATCACTAAAATATACAGTAGCAGATTTTTCATATTGTTCTTTACTGTGAATTAATAGAAAAATTTTATCTTAAAAATATGAAAAGTATGATAGATTACTGAATACAGTTTTCGAAATAACTCTTCAATAACTTATGAGTATTTAACAACACAAAACAAAATAAACAGCACTTATTTGAGAAAAATATGTGTGTGGTCTAACTATTAAAATTTCGCAATAATTTTATTTTTGAAATTATAGGGCTACATTTTGCTGTGAATTTCACAAATACTCATTTCGTACACTGCATATTAATTGCTAGACTTATATAATGAATTAACTAGTATATATATATTGCTAATATTTTTAAAACAATACTAAAATGCTTAAAATTTTCATTAATTATATATATATTTTTACTTTAAATACAAGCACATTCTGTCTGGCATCATTTTAAAATGTGCCAACATTTTTTTAAAGATATTTATGTATTTTTCATGCTGTAGAGTGTACCATATACCTTCAAAGGAACTATTTGAGAAATGAAAAATACCTACATGTTTTCTAGGCATTTAATGCCAAAATTTCAAGCAATAAAATACTGAAAATTACATAAAACACGCAACATACTTATTTGGAATGATGCAAATATATTGTTCATTTATTAGAATATATTGGAATGATGTAACTTCATAAGAAACAAGCTTGATTTTGTAACATATTGAAATTTTTTTGTAAGAAAGAATAATTAAAAATAAATGATATGATAATATTTGCAAATATATTGAGGCAGAATACATTTGAAGGAATATAGGAACAAGCATTTTAGTTCTTTCCAATGCTCATGTGTAGCTTGAACTAGACGAACATTATTCAAGAAAAACTGATGAAAGACAAAATGTGTTGCTGTGTAAAAAGATGTTGAATTTAACTTGAATTTCTACAATATAAGATAATCCACATTTTTAAATGCACTTCTCAAATAAATATCTAATATCATTCCTTACGCAAAAAAATGTATTGAAAAAGTAAATCACAGTTCTTAAAATTGTAAATCAAATTTAACAATGGAATCGGTCATGTAATGAATAATTCAATCATTATCCAATTAAAAATGTGCATATCTTGTCAAATAATATATCTTTAAAAATAATACGAAAAATTTAATTTTCAACACTGCCACTAAAAGTGCAACACCAAGAAGGATCACAGATATTACAGTGAAATTTATTTTTCAGATAACTCGTTGTACAACGATACAATGATTAAAATTACAGCCTCTTGTGACATGGGGATGTTGACAAAATCAGTAGTTAGTGCATCCACCTTTTTTGGCTATAACCGCTGCCTCAAGCCTAGACATAGAATGAAAGAGGCTTTGGATGTATCCTTGGGGTACAGCAGTCCATGAGGCTACCAAATATTAACAAAGGTGAACTCATGTAGCCGCGGGTGGTGTATCCCGACCAGTCGTTGAGCAGCATGGACCACACGTTTTCGATTGGCGATAGATCAAGAGAACAAGCAGGTCAAAGAAGCAATTCAATCTGATGTGTAAACAAGAAATCTTGAATATTACGTGCCACGTGTGGTAGTGCATTATCCTGTTTGAATTTGGACAATGCAAACTCTAAATGTATGGGAAGACCATGGTATCCAACACCTCAGAGATGTAGCGCTGGATGTTCAGTGTTCCGGCAATGCGTACTAGTAGAATGCGGCAGTGAAATCCAATACCACCCCAAACTAAGGTACCGGGTGCAGGACTAGTGTGGTGATGCATAACGCAACAGTTCAGCAGCCTCTCACCACAGTGTATCGAAACTCCAATAGGATCCATCGTTTTTTTGCAGACAGAAGCAAAATTCGTCAGTAAACACAGTGTCGTTCCATTCCATAGCACATGTCCGCCGTTAATAGCACCATTGGCTGCGCAAACGCCTGTATTTGCCAGTCAAAAATAAACGAAGTAATGGAAGCCTTGCGGACATTCCACTGTGCTGAAAAAGGTGTCGAATCGTACGAAGTGGACACCGAATGATGCGTAACAGACTGAATCTCTTGTGCTATGGTTCATGATGTGGCTGCGCGATCTATCACTGCCCTGTGCATAATCCACCTGTCTTCACGGTTAGTAGTGCAATGTGGAGGGTGTGATCGTATGAAAAATCTGCAGCACAGTTGCTTCGTTTCGTCCAACACGTTGACCGATTTCTCTGAAGGAAAATCAGCAATTCCTGTAGGCTACTATTCTTCCTCTGTCGTATTCAGAAATTTAGTTAAAAGACCCTCCATGTCTTCCACGATGCATAGATGAAAAAAAGCACGAGAAAACAATTGCCGTACTTCAGGTAGTCAATATGGTCTACCCTTATATAACGTTTGCGGGTGGCGCTACTGTCGCACGTTATGTGCGTTTGCGCTATAATGCTAATGATTTTCATATTTCATCGTCGTCAATGTATGATGTAAATTTAACTTAATTTAAATGCTTCCTTCAGGGTGTTGGATTGTGTATGTAATGCAGTATATAACGAAGAGAGTTGTAATGTATAATGAAGTGTTTATTTTACTGAATTACCAGACATTAAACTATTTATACGACACAAATTGCTTTGTTTCTCTCTCTATATATTCCTATATATCGAGAAAATTACATTTATTTTTTTGACAAATGACCAGGTATAAGTTATTCCATTGACTCCGTTAAAAAACCAAATTTGAAATGGAAATGACTTTCTTATAGAGAATGTATTTAATCTTCCTTGTAGAAAAATTCTTAAGATATGAAATATAATCTCATTCTTTGTTTTAAGAATTTCTGAAGAGTTCTAAAAAAATTATGCGCTTCAGAGCCTTCCTCTCCCCCTACCCGATAAAAAGGGAGCTTCTTTGGAAAAAGTTAAGTGAAGAATCTTAGTACCAGAAAGCTTTTTGAGACTCTCACCTTAAAACTGAAAACTTGCCTTGATAACATATGGAGATTAAAAAACAGATACCATGAAAAGAGATAAATTTTATTTTTGTGTGCGTTAGAGTAGTATATATAAAAACTATTTGCAAATATTTCTGTCGATGATTCTTTAGTTTTAAAAATTCAACATACAGAATTTTATAAGAATGTTCAATTTAGATCCTTGTTTCTGAATTTGGGAATTTAAAACTTTTTTTCATGAATATTAACTGAATTTAATTAAGAATCACATTTAAAAAAAAAACAGGAATTTTTATCTTAAAATAACATTAAATTATTATAATTGCTGAAGAATTACAAGTTACTTCTTTTTCGAAGCTTCATTGCTCCTAAAAATATTCTAAATTTATTTTATTTTATCACCTCTTACGACAAAATGACTGACTAAAATAAAACAGCAATAAGGGAAAATAAAAGTTCTGCAGATAAGAAACTATTCAGTGATCTACAAAGAAATATTGCAATTATATAATCACGCAAAATATTTTTTGTAAGTTCTTTCTAGAATGTCTAGTTCAATTGATGCAATGCCGTATAATATTACATATTGCACTTTGTGTGTATTATATATACAAAATAAGTGAAAATATATTTGCCGATTATGAAAGCTATTTTGATACCAACTACAATAAGTTAAATGATCTATCTTTTTGAATACTACTTTTATTTGAATAAAATTGGGAAATATTATATTCAGTTTTTGTTTATTAAGTTACCGTTAAGCCTTTTATTTCGGTAACAAATAGTTGATATCGTCTTACTAATTTCATCAGTAATACGAATTAACTGGGAGGAGAGATAGTTTAATGTAATATTTTTGTTAAATTTTAATAATTTATGTGAGCATATTATTATTTTGCCAAGAACGAAGGAAATACTGACTGAGATATATAAAGTAATACATTATTCATCTAAAGTGGTTTTGAAGCGAAAGGTAACAATGCAGAACCAAATTTCAATCTATCATATCAAAACACTGAATTCAACTAAAAAAAATCGCAGGTCATAAAATATTGCATTCATAAAGTTTTATGCTTGGATGGAAAAACAACCAAACTGAAACTTACTACGAAAAAACTTCGTTATACAACTTGAATATTTCACCATCGAGTAATATATCATCGAATTAAATATATTATCTCATAATAAATTCACGGGATCTGAAGATATGATCTGTTACACTTTAGATGTTTTTAAAACATGATTAATATTCTGTGGTATTTGAAAGAACAAAACGCTGTCACTTCTACATAGAAACAATTGACATAAGATAAATATGTATTCACTATCTTATTGTAAGTACTAAATCAAGCATTGCACACACATCCCTTTGCACGAACAGAAACGTAATCATGGAGATATACCTACTTGATTAATGTATTCAAAATTGCTTTACAGAGGATGCACACCTTTGAATCAAATATCATTCATCAACAGATAATTGGATAGCGTCTCAAATGACACAAGCATATTTGATTAATTGAACGTTGATCTCATGCCATTTATCCATGTTTCGCATTATCACGCATATTCCCAAAATGATAAGTATCAAGCGAGTTATATTTTAAATGCTTCATGAACAATTAAATTGTTTAGCATTGGTAATTATATTTTTAAAATTAATTTTGCTTAGTTTTATTAATTTTATATCTGATTCATGGAAATAAATCTTATTAATTATTCACAAAAACTTATACTTCGTTATTTTTAGATATATCGGGGGAAAATGTGTTTTACTTATTGACACAGTTTATTTCTATGAGAGTTTCTAATTATTAATATCTGTGCTTTGTATTTTTAATTATTTATTGAAAATATATTTTTAAAAGGAAAAGATAAATGTAATCAAAATAGAAATATTAAAAATAATTTTGTTCTGATGTGTGTTTTATATATAATTTCTTCTGCATATATATATTTTATTCAAAAGCAGATGATTCTTTTATGTAAAAACTATATTTTCTTTTTAAATCAAATTTTAGTATTTTTTTAGTTATTAATCATAATATCTTCATATAAAATCATTGAAATATTTTAGAAATATAGACTTTTTGATATTTAATTCATTCAGTATAAAAATTTCTTAAATATGCCTCAATTTGTTTCTCAACCAGAAGCCTTTCAAATGCTTTAGATTACAGAAGCAAATTCATTAAACGTTTATATAGTATCCAAGTTCATGGATTGTCTGTGTTTCAAGCTTTTATAAAATTATGCACTTTTATAAAAGAGATAAAATGAAAGATTAACATCTTCAGTTTCAAACATTTCAATACATCAATAAATAATGCAGTTTATATTATATATCGATGCAATTCAAAGAGCCAAATAAAAGAAATTTGCATAAAAGTAAAATACTCAGTTACCGTTTAAAATACTGGAAATTAAACCTTATTGGAATAAACTTTAAAATGAGCACATTTTTAATGGGCACGAAATTATTCATTAGAGGTATTTAGTTGGAATTTTTAAGGATTTTAAATTTTCATGCACACACAGAGTTGTTGCATTTTTCAACATTTCATTTCTAAGGTTTTCCCTGTTTACGTGTACCACAACTTCCCCCAAACAGTAAAAACATCAGATTCCTCTTTTATTCTCAAGAGACAACTGGATTGAATTTCTCTTGCTGCTGCAGTAAAATAAATTTCACTGGGGAAACCTGAACACTAGAACTTTCCTTCGTCTTAGAAGGCTCATCTTCTGAGTTTCCAGAAATATTTACATAGTCATGAAACCAAGGGTAACATCACACGTAATGCTGCTGGACTTTGAATTGGACGACATTATTGCATGGGTGTACTATATTTATACTATAAGTATTTCTCCAACTTTTAGTATTGTGTGGGGAAATGTAAGTACATAAAATGGTCAAAAAACTAAGAAAAACATTGAAAGTTTACCGTCGTATTTGAAGAATAAAGCAAAAATATATATTATATTATTAAGGAAAGGATGAATTTGTTATTCATTGAAAATACCAAGAGGAGATATTACGTATATACTTTGATTTTTTTTTTAAATTTCTAATTGCCAGTAGCTAAAGAAAATGTTATTAATTGTACTAGTTTAAAAAAAATATTTCAAATTTGAAAAACGTTTTAGATGAGTGTTATTTATTTTTGTTTTTTAATTACATTTCTGAACACTTGAAATTTTATTTTAGTTAATTTTTTGATACCTTAATATTAGAACTGTATAATGCCTTTTTTTTAAATGTTTCATGGAAGTTATCACTAAGCAATAATTAAGGAATTTAATCTTCCTTACGTTGCATTCTGAAAAAAACATGACGGTTATTGAAGGGCCGGCACCCTAGGCACTTCAAATTGTTGCGTCCTTTCCACTATTTCCAAAGCACTATTTCCTTCGGTCCTTGGTTTTGGAGGGATCTCCAGTTTTGGTTTGGGAGGGATTTTCCCTTAACTTTTTTCCCTTTCTTTGTCCTACATATATATATTGGAGAGTTCTTCCATTATTCACCCTCTATGGATTAGAGATTGCAATATCGGACCAAAAGTTCAATACCGGTATTTGGTATTTTTTAAATCTTAATACCGGTATTAGAAATTTTAGAAAAAGAAAGAAAACACAGGTGCTTCTTTGTTTTATATTTGCCAATTTTATTAGAGAGCGTAAATATTACAAAAAATAATTTGTAACTTAAAATTATACCAGTACATAAAGAATGACAAATCAGTAAAGAAACGTCTTCTTTATTTAAATCGCAAAAAAAAAAAAAAAAAATGCAAATATTTTTATTTAGTCTGTGGTACTATTACAATTTTTTGAAATCTGATCTTAAAAAACATTAAGCCTCAATTGCACTGCCATAAGCCTGAAACGTAACTTTGTGCAATAATTTCATCCAAACTATCTTTTTTATTTTCAAAATAATCTAAAATCCTGATGGCATAGACTTAGAATCTGTGCTTAAATTTGTACCTCCATCGCAATTAAATTCATTCCTCTTCAACAAATTTGCATCATGTTTCGTTTTTAAATGTGTATGGATTCCGCTTGTACTTCCTCCATTCACTTTGATACCCTTGAACATTTTTTACACTGGGCCACCAAATTCTTGTCATCATGCAAATAATGAAACCAAACCGAAGTATCAAATAATGTTTTGTGTTCTTTAAAGTTATTCATTATTATGGGTTATTATTTATAAGTATATATATATAATGAACATGCAAAATATTTTGAACCCTAAAGTATGTCATGCAAATACAATATGAATAACTAACTCACCAATTTAAAGAATATCGAAACATTACGTATTTTCTTCACAAATACAGCCTTGGTTTCTCAGATACGAATATCAGACAACGAATCCTGCGTAAGTGTAGTATTGCTCAGAGCTGCAATAGGACAGTTTTGGCCTTGGATGATTAGGATATTATATAACTTCTCTTGATTTTACAATGCAACATTGTATTCACAGTCTAATTAATTTGGCCCATTAGAGAGGCATTGCAGTAACAGGTGTTGATGGATAAAGGAAGGCAGATGAACTTGCATATGTTATACTTCTTTCAACGAAAACTTACTTTGGAGTAATGTATTTAGTTTTACTTGTCAGAGAAATAACTTGTCTCCATCTTTAAGTTCAGATTAATAACATTTTACCTTGTTGTATCTGGCAATGAAAAAATCAGATGATGGATTTAATGAGTTGCCTTAGAGCTGTAGAACAAGCTAAGAAAAATAAAATAAAGACGTGAGTGGAATAAAGACGTTTAATATCTTTACCTTCTGAAATGGATGTAAAATTATTTCATTTATAATATATTTTAATCATGGTGCAATAATTAACAATACAACATAAAAACAAAAACGTATACTATTTTGCCATGTTGGCAATCCCTGAATATATTGTGAAAACAATTTTAAAAAATTTCTAGCAAATACCGAAAAACCGGTATTTAAACTTGTGAATACCGGTATTACAAAACTGTGCAAATGGCTCAAAATACCGGTATTTGGTATCCCGGTATATCGGTATTGCAATCCCTACTATGGACCCACCGTGCCCCGGACTGGCAACCGGCAGCCTGTTAGCACTCGCACAAGGCGTTCATTGGCACAGGCGTCTCTGGCAGAAACGTATCGAAGTGCTACAGCCAACTTGCCGGTGTGTGAAGCATCGATTGTAAAGTCTGGTCGTCGCCCCTGAATGTGGAAGGCATCTTGCCGACAAAAGTTTCCCAACAGAGACAATTATAGTAAGGAGATCTAGCCAATACTTCACCTCTTCGTCGTATTGACTTTGGACTGCATCCTGGACTGTGTTGGCCTCTTTACTTAACAAAAAATTTAATACATTTGCCCTATGGTCGTCTGACCTCTCATGCTGCGAAGTAAGCGTGAAAGAATTCTTCCAACTCCTGACCGCTGATGCTATTTTTAGCAAAGGCGAACCCCTCTCTCTTTTTTCACATTGTTTACTCCCTCTCATAGGTTCCCTTGCTATCTGAAGAAGAAGCCTAGACGCCTCTAGGCTGGATCTGAGGAAAATCATATATTCCAGTCCAATCTTACAGCCAGTTGCTAAAACTCCACGTTTTAACGCAAGCTAAGGGAGAAGCCAATAGAAACCAAATACCTGGCCTTTTGATTTTGTGAATAGAGGAGCTAGTTCTTCTTATACTTCTCTCCACTCGGTCTTTACATAATAATACAGTCTTACCACTTTTGCCAATTGACATGCCGTTTGAAATTCCCTTTTTTCCCTTCAAGAATAAGTACGGGAATAATATTTGACCACATTAAAATCATCCGGATCATGATCTTATTAAGATGAAGTCGAGAACGAAACGAGGCCCCACCGAGAGCAAGGCTCTGGGCCCGGGTCCAGTTGGGCCATGCCTTAAGACGTCCCTGACTACAATACAATATGATTTTAATTATAAACCGCACTAATTATCAAGATAAATATTACGTTTTGTATATGACAAGTCCAAGGGAGTCACTAGTAATTATTAAACTTGTTTTTAATTGAATATTGATAAATTAATTACCAAATACTTTGTGTAGTACTGATACAATTATAAGTGTTGTGTGTTATATCACAACACTTATAATTGTATCAGTGTACTGCACAAAGTGAATGAGAGTAATGAGTATTTCAATTTTTATTGTATAAGAAAGTATTTTACTTTGTAATCATTTTACGTTGTAAATTACTTTATTAAATTGATAATTATTTTAAGTTTTTCTCTTTTTTTCACCCTCCAATTTTTCGCTCCCCCAAATCTTTTGCGCCATAGGCATGTGCCTAGAATACCTAAGCGGAAAAGCAGGCATGGGTTATTGGTGCGGACTTTGCGGACCTTTTAATTTTGTACCTGGCATAAGTGATAACGGCGACACCTCAGCTGGCTTCTCCAATTTATTACATCTCACCGAGCATGAGGATTTGAGGCTCGAGAAATTTAACGTGCACCAGCCGCTCTATACGACAGTTCTTCAGTGTTGCCAAGACTCGTGTCCACTTCTCGACTACGCTGAACACGAATTCATGGCCATGACCTCTCTGCTAAAACAACCACGGAATGTTAAGAAAATGTCATTTTTTGTATGCATTGTAAATTAAAATATATTATTTTTATTCAACTGGCAGTTTGAATACATTTTAAGAATTAAATAATGTTTTTAAGATAACGCATATTGCATTATGAAACAATGTGAAAATTTTAAATTAGTATTGTTCATATTTCATTTTATAATCTAAAAAAGTACATTATCTTTATTTATTACACACTGAAGGCTCATACCTGCTAGAAACAAACGAAGCCAGCGCGGGATGGTTCTGTCGGCTGTTTGAGGGCTCATTGCCTGTGGTAAAAATGACACCAAGTACAATGGCGAGGACTTGGCAGTCTGTGAAGCTACAATGCAATTGTTAGCTGCTGACCTAGTTCCTGTAAAAGTTGTCTTCTTCATAGCATCCCAAGCTGCAATTTTAACTTTAAGCAATAAAACACCAACTGACTAACTTAACACAATTCAGTACCGAGCTAAAATTGCGGAGCTTATGTCACAATGGTTACAATGATCAATAAGGTCACAGTCGAGCTATAGCCCGACTGCGACCTTACTGTGTGTTCCAAGACATGTTGGTATCCTCGGTAATGAGAGAGCCGATCAAAACGCCAAGCAGAGAACCGAGTTGTCTCAACCGGAAGTCCCCTTGACTCTCAGAAGAGCAAAGAGCATTATTTCCACATTCATTGGCAAATATACTACCATAACCCAAAGCATCAAGATTCTTAGAAAGCCATGGGAACTCTGGCCAATGTAGGTCCAATCCCGAGGTACCTGGAGAGAGCCGAGGCTGCCCGCTTTCGCCTAACCCCCAGACATGACTTTTTGACCCATTACAAATGTAAGTGTAGTTACCGCTTTGACCTTTAGAATCATTATTTCAGTTTTTCATTTTTTTAAAAAAAATATCACATGTGTACTTAAAAAGATGAAGTAAGTAAAGTATTAATTAGAATAATTTTACTTTTGTATTGAAATTTATCCAAACATACGAAGTGTCATATCGATGCATCGAGATTAGAGTGTAGAAGCATTAACAAAATTGACTAACAAAAATTAAAAACTACTTTTTTTAACAAATAATAGCTAGACTTGACTCATTTATTATAAATAAACTCTTATAAAGTAAAAAGTAATATGATGCTGACGTATCGTGCACTTGTATAAAGTGAACGGAAAAATTTTCATCTTTCAGAATATGCTTTCCTTTTTTCCATACATTTAGACTTACAGAAAGCACTTAATTTAAAAATATATAAATTACCAAACTATTTTCAAGTTTCCCGTTGTAAGACATCTTGACAGTATGTCAGCTATGTTTATCCTTTCTCAGACATGATAAGAAATGAATTTGCCTTTTTCTAAGAAATATTTTATAAACAAATATTATGCATCTGCATTCTAAACTCTCCTGCTTTCGACAAAATTCTATAAAAATTTATAACATGTTGGCTGTCACAATAGATATTTTGTAGAAGAATTTTTTTGATAGTATTCAAAACTTTTTAAAGGTCTAATATTATATAATACCATCTTACGAAGATATGAATTTAGCAAGTATTATTGTAATAGCAAGAACACAGTATTATTGAAATTAGCAA
Organism: Trichonephila clavata; assembly: GCA_019973975.1. NCBI lineage: Eukaryota > Metazoa > Arthropoda > Arachnida > Araneae > Nephilidae > Trichonephila > Trichonephila clavata. Next base: position 60,429 of record BMAO01004399.1, read on the forward strand.
TTTTGATAGAACAAAATCGAATATCTTTACGTGCCAATATTTTTGACAGAACATTTTCCACTGCATGTTAATTGGCGAATTATAAAATTTTGAAAACACATAACTGTAAACATTACATCAGGTCGTGTTCCTGGAGATAAATAAATTAACTTTCCAATTAGAGATCGATATGTTATGTTGCTGAATAATTCGATTTCCTAGTTTTATGAGTGATTAATTCCTACATTTTAAAATATTCGAAAGTATTTTTACTTTGTTAATATAGCTACACTGATACACTAATAAATTCCCCTAAATTATTTTAATTTATTTGCCTAACAGGCCTTCTAAATCGTTTTAAAAACTTTAGATAAAGTTTGGAAAGTATTGTTTTTTTTATTTAAATGGATTACATTTTCAGAAAAACAGCTAGATCACGTCCATACATAAAATAATAACCACTTCATTGCTTAACTGTTACACTCAATGATAATTAAGCATAACTTAGTTTTTAAATTCTGCTAATCAGGCTTTACTATGTTTATATAATTTATAAGAAATCAGTTTTGTAACTGCCGCTTACGTCATTACTTGGGGTAACAAAAAGTAATTAATAGAATCTCGGGGTAAATTAATATATTTAATGACATAAGATAGCACAGTTACAAAGAACAGACACTTAGACAATTACAAGACAAACATTTAGTGAGAATAAGTGAAAATAAGTAAAGTTTACATAGTCCAGGATTGGACATCGAAACGGGAGAACGCACGCTTGTCCAGATCCAAACTCTCTCTGACGATACTACAGTATTTCGTACAGTCACACTTCCGGTCCAAGACAATACTGTAATGGCGGCACCTACATTTCGATCTTGGAACTATACCGTGCGTTACAGTTTTAAATTTAACACACGTTCTTTATCATTTATTTAGAAAACCTCCAGTTTTTTTTTTTTTTTTTTTGCTTCAATATTTTCTAATCCTAAAATATACAACTTTATGTGTAAATTCGGGTGCTTTTGGATTTAAAAGACCTAACATAATTATAAATAGCTTAAGAAAACTTAGCACTTAACGGGGGATTGTTTGACTTTTTCTTAAGGTGATCTGGAAGCTACAATAGGGCTCTTGATGAGGCAACGAGCACGTAACGAAAACAATATATGAGGTGTCATCCTGCAAACTTGCCCTACATGCCAACGTCCCTCAACGAGAAAAAAAGTATCAAATATCTTTTCGTCAGAAGTCAAGCTTTGAACATTTTTAATTTCCCTACCCCTTCCTTTATGTTGTAGATCCACTTTGAAACTAACTTATTTTTTCACTTAATGAGATCATAACGCGACTTAAAGATTTTTATCGCTTTCATCAAGGTTTTAAACTACGAATGATTTTCTAGCATATATTGGGCTTATTTAAAAGACAAAGGGATTCTTGCGCTTACACAAAACTTCAGTTTCACTTGCCTTTGAACTACATAAATATCTGAAA
>BMAO01004400.1:0-16332 GCA_019973975.1 Trichonephila clavata
TAAAAGACTCTGTTAAGCGTGTTGTCCGAGATTAGCGAGAAATTGTCCATGGATGCCATTTTATCCTGGGGATTTCTTAGGATTGAGTGCCGAAGAGCACAAAGTAATTCAGAGGAGGTGATGGGATCGTTAAATAGTTGGTTATTGGTTGACAAATGACATGACTTGAAAAAGATTTCTGGTCTGTCTACCAATCTTTTTGTCCTCTCTATTGAATACCAACTTGCTCTCATCAGCATAATAATGTCCCAGTGCCTCGGCAGTCTCTGGTCATTAAATGTAGGGGAACAGTTAGTATCAACAATAGAATTCGTGTGCTCCTGTTGAGGCTGTATTTTATCCAAATTTTAGCTAGTTTCCAAAGTCTAGCATTTGGAGTTTTATAGTCCAAACTCCTACACACAGGTCCGCCAGTTATTCCTCTTGATAGTACGATACTCCCGTTTGATCTCACCATTCAGTTTTATTTAGTTCTATCCTGCATCTGTGTTATCGCTTAGGTTGTGACTTTTTAACAGCTGTTCCCTTTGTGACAGTAGTTGTGTAAAATCTCGGAATCATGGATTAATGTAGGTTTTCTTTTCTTATGTTTGCCTCTAGGAATATATATATAGAAGCAATGCTGTTCTTAAGATAGAGTGCTTAAAGAAGGTCCACTCATTTTCAAGATCCTCTGTAATTGGGTTAATCAGGAGTTGTTCGGACAGGATCTTCTCAAATGATGTCCAATTAGTTCTTTTAAAGTTTCAGAAAAGATTTGAATATCTTAACCCAATTATCAAATTCGAGATATTTTATTCTGAATTGTTACTGGTTGAACAAGTACAAATCTAATGCTAGTTTGAATTTGATGAAGAACACTTAATTGCATTTATACTTGTTGCCATTCTATACTTACTTTTTTAAAATTAAAATGTGAGAGGTTTATTGTGTGTATCTGTGTGCTTTGAAAATGATTTTTTAACTTTGGTCATTATACAATAATGCAGAACTATTTTTTCCGAGAAACATTTTGATAGCAAAAACAAAACTCAAACACACAATTGAAAAAATTATATAATTTTAAAACTTATTACTAAGTTTATACATCAGGGATGGCGAACCAGTAGCACGCGTGCCATTGATGGCACGTGACACAATATTTTTGACACGCCAGTGATCAAAATGGTTTGCATTTTATTTCAAAATGTACTATGAATAATTACGAACAAATGCGAGTTATCGGTCGCGGGGTGGTTGGGAGCATACTGGTTTGTTATTTTCTTGCCTTTGTTTTACGTCGAAGACTACAATTGCTTATGATGCAAAGTTTGCCTACGCATAGCATAGTCAATTTCATTGACGAAAATGTATTTTTAAGTTTATCTGTGTTATATTTATGATTTTCAACTGTTATTTAACATGACTAGTTCAACAAAAAAAAAAAATGAGAAATAGTAAATGTAACAGAGAATTTCACATTTGGTGAATCTAGAAATATGGCATTATTAGTAAAAGCGACAAAGCGGTGTGTGTTTTATATTCTGGAATAGTGTTATGTAGAGCATCGTCTGTAAAACGGCATTTTGAAACAAATCACAAACTCTCTTGTCAAAAAAGTGAACCACAGTAAAAATAATTAATTGCTTAGAAACCGTTCGGCAGTTGACTCAAATTCAGAATGTCTTCTACAAAAAGTAACATCTTACAATCCTAATATAAGTTATTTGTCATCCAATCTGCAACACAACAGAAGTCACACTTTTGTTACTTTATATATAATTTGAATTACACGTATAACTAAAACATTTATAACTATACAGTGCAAAAGATATTTTTTCATGGAAAATAGAATTTTTTGTTGTTAGTATTTAGTTTTATTATTTTCCCAATAATTACAAGTCAAAATTATTTGACGGCACGTCTATACCTCATTAAACATTTCTTTAGAAAAAATGGCACGTTGATAGGCACACCTAAAAAATGGCACCCCTGTTATACATAGTGCATGGCATGCATATCATTTTCTCAAAAAAGTTCATTCGTTATTAGATTCGAAGTTATGTTTTCAGAATATTTAATCTCTTTCTTTTGAATCTTTTTTTCGATTCGATTAACGTCATGGGGATATGGAGCTGCTGATTTTTTTATACTCTTAAAGTTCTGGTTAACCACCCTCCCCCTTCCCCATCGAAACTAAATTTTGACTAAAATAACTGAAAATCTGAACACCACATCAGCATTTATTTATACCTGAAACACCATCTTGGCAATTCTTGTGTTTTCCTTTTTTTTAAAAAAAAAGAAAAGAAAGAAAGAATAGATAATTTTTTCACCATCAAGAACACAAACCCTCTTTTGTAATTTGCATACATACCAGAAAGACTAAACGGAACACACTGTTATGTTTGTGGAAGATAAAAGTGCATAAGTATTCTGTATAGGGAGTGGTTTTCCACGTCCAGATTCTTTTTTTTCTTCTTTTTTTTTTTACATGCACATTCGAAGCTTCAAAAACAGAGAAGCATTTTATGCGATGTGACAGCTGCTGACGGTTTGAATTCGATTTTTCTCACTGGTATTCCGAGCGGGTAAAGCCAGCGTCGCCAAACAATTTCGTGTCTTTTTTTTCTTCTGTTTGTCTCGGGATAGAGTCGAGATGTTTCAGTGCATTTCAAAATGTAGGCTTCACATGTCTCATGCATGAGGTGTCATTGTCCATGGAAAGCGATACTTGTCACACGGTTGACATATTGAAGAAAGCCATTATTTCGAGGCATTCCATTTTTGCAACAATACTTTTATTTGAAATTTGTGAGCTGCATATATTTCTCTCACAAAAAATGTTCTGACAAAATCAAGGAATATTGTATAAATTATTTTGTTATGATGAAAATATTTATTAATCCTAAAATCGTGTTAAGTTGAAAGTTTTTTTTTTTTTGAATTTTTAGCTTTGTGCGTTAATTAAGTATTTTATTTTTAATCAGCAGATATAGAGGTAAATTATCCCTTCCTTCCTTCCTCAGTGGCTCGACAGCCCAGGGTGGGTCTTGGCCTTCTCAAGGAACCTTTTCCAGGCCATCCTTCTTCCTGCTAGTGTTCTCCAATTCTTAGTCCTCAAAACTAGATCTTTTTCTAGACCATCAATTCTTCTAAGATTTGGCCTGTCCTTTGTTCGTGTGCCAATTGGTTGAGCATTGAAGACTTTTTAAGTGGTCCGGTCTTCGTTCATTCTGACAACGTGACCTGCCCATTTAATTCATTGTATTTTGATGAAGTTAAAAATGTCAGATTCATTACATGATTGATAGAACTCGAATTTGATCTCCTACGCCACGTGCCATTTTCCAGAATTCCTCCAAAAATAAATCTTAAAATCTTTTTTTTCCGTAAATACTCATCATGTTCTCATCTGATCAAAACATGGACCAAGTTTCACAAGCATAAGTTAATACTGATCTTAAAATACTTTTATACAATAGATCTTTGTTTTTCTTTTGATTAAATTCGATTTCATATATTTTCGTATTCCATCAAGCCATAGTAATTCTCTTTTGGATTTCAGTAGTACAATCGTTTCTATTGTTAATTTTCAAACCTAAATAAGTGGTGAAACTGTCAACATCTTCAAAATTATACTCTTCAATTTTTAAGTGGGAATTGTTAAAACATGATTTAGTGCAAGAAATTAACAATAGTTGAATATTTAATCGTGATTATCAGGAATTTTTTTAAAAAAATTAAATTACATGTTCATATAAACTTAGAATTAAGCTATTTAATAATTGTGAAATATCGAAGAAAATCATTTTTCTAACTGTTTTAAGCTGTATATTTAAGCTGAAATGTATAACCAAATACAAAGAATTATAAAAATTAATTTTTGTTTAAATATAAGGCACACATAAGGGCATATAAAAGAGGAAGCACAATGAATAATAGTGTACAGCTAAAATGCATCAAGTTTAGGATTGATCAGAATAATTTAAATTGGGGCTGATTTCATGACAGTCACGTGACAATGTAATTACGTGTTCTCCATGGAATTCAAAATTGGCTAAATTCATGACGGTCACATGGTATGAGCAATTACGTGTTCTCCATTGAATTGATATTTGACAGCAGGCTTACTTTCAGTTCTACCCGTAAAATTTAGATAAAATTTCAAATTTGACATTTTGTTCAAGTATTAAGACTCTCCAAAAAGTCTTCAAATTCAAAATGTATATATTATATGCGTACTTATAAATCAAGTTCATTTTGTTAACCTCAATGCGACATTTCAGTTGACAAATGTATACTTTTTGAAAGAAAGTTTCTGCAAAAAGCAAAAGTTGTCAACAGTGAAGCGCTTGCACTGATTCTTTTGAAACGCGTGATTACGTTTATCGTGTGATTATATGACGTCACATGAACTTAACAGCCGAATGGCCGAAATCCTGTGATACCACTTATCATGTGACTATGACGTTACATGAATTTAACCCATTGACATAAGACTTATACTTGAAGTTTCACTTGAAAAGTTCAGATAAAATTTCAATTTTAAAAATTGAGGGAAGATGTTCACATATTCAGATTTTGTTATTATATGCGTACTCTTCTTTTTAAAATCAAGTACATAGTGTTTACTCATGCACATTGTTGTCTACATATCGGTACTTTTCAAAAGAAAGTTTCGGTAAAAAGCAAAAGTTGGCAACAGCGAAGTGATGGAAATGATTCACTGAAAACACATGATTGTATTTATCATGTGATTATGACGTCATCCGAATTTAGCCCATTGCAATGCCAACGGGTTTTTGAACATGGCTGCACATCATGTTGGACATTAACATAGAAATATAGTGTGAGTTGGAAATTCGAAAATTGATATGTTTCATCGTTGAGAAAATAGTTATTAAATTCGAAATTGAAAGCTAAAAGCGATAAATTATTCATATCTTAAATCGTTGTAAAAGTACAATAAAGAATCTAGAAGAAATCTTGAAATGGAATCTCGTCGATATTTCTTAAGAAATTAATTCCCCAAAATAAATTTTAAAACCATACCTATCATTACCTATGAAATTTCTTTTTGAATAAAAAAAAGAAACGATATATATATATATATAGTATGTATTCAATGCGATGATTTCAGATTAGTACATTTTAATTATAACAGTGGCTGAGTTAAGCTAGAATAGGGATGGCGAACCAAGGGCACGCGTGCCATCAATGGCACGTGACACAATATTTTGGGCACGCCAGCGATCAAAACGGTTTGCATTTTATTTCAAAATAACAAAGCTCACTATGAAGTAATACGAACACACTCGAGTGATCAGTCGCGGGGGAGGAGAACACTCGTTTGTTATTGTCTTGCCTTATTTGTCGTGGGCTACAACTGCTTATGATGCAAAATTTGTCTACGCGTAGCATAGTCGATTTCATTGACACAACTGTATTTTAAAGTTTATTTGTGTTATACTTACGACTTTTAACTGTTATTTAACATGGCTAGTTGAGCAAAAGGCCAAATTTGCTAGATAGTAAGTATAACAGAGAATTTCAAGCTTGGTGAATTTAGAGAGAAATACGACATTTTTAGTAAAGGAGACAAAGCGGTGTGTTTTATATGTTCTGGAACAGTGGTATGCAGAACACCGTCGGTGAAACGGCATTTTGAAACGAATCACAAATCCTCTTTTCAAAAAAGTGAGCCACAGCAAAAATAATAAATTAGTTAGAAACCACTTGGCAGATGACTTCAGTTCAACATGCATTCTACCAGTGGCGTAACGTACATCCCCGCAATGCGGGGGGCAGGGACTCTAAGGGGCCCAAAGCTTGACTGACGCTAAGTACGTATTTGGGCTTGCGGCCCTAAACTTGAATTTGCAGGGGGCCCTAATATTCTCCGCTACGCCCCTGTATTCTACTAAAAGATGCATCCACAATCCTAATATCAGTTATATGTCATCTATTCTGCAACAATAGAAGTCTAATGTTACTTTAATTTGAGTTATATATATAACTGAAACGTTTACAACTATACAGAGAAAAAGATATTTTGTAGTAGTAAATAAAGAGTTTTGTGTTGTTAGAACTTAGTTTTATTATTTCCCCAATAATTCCAAGTCAGATTTATTTGACGGCACTTCTATACCTCATTAAACACTTCGTTAAAAAAAAATGGCACGCTGATCCATAAAGTTTCGCCATCCCTGAGCTAGAACCACATCAGATCGGGTAATGAGTAATATAATAAGCCAATCGAAATTGATTCTCGAGATGTAGGAACCAATCAGTTGCAAGAGTATGCATGTGAGCATTTGGATCAAATAATGGATTTCTTTACAAAATGATACCCAAATAAAGCATTTCATCTTATAACATAAGAATTGAATTTTAGTTTGAGAAACACCCTAAAACCAGCAAGTCGTTTCACGATATAGTAAGCATTAATATGACAGAATTAAGGATAACATAATAAAGCAAAAAATATATATCTTAAAAAGGAGAAAATTCATCTTTACTAGACTTTTCAATTCCTTGCTAAAGTTCTCAAAATCCCATTAATTTTAATGATAATTGCTATCAAAATATGTAATTGCTTTTTAAAAATGTAAATGTCTGCTCATTATACATTTTGCTTCGTCGAATCGTTCCAGAATCAGAACTTTTCTCCGCTCTTCTTACAGAACAATGTTTTCAACACGCTGCACCGAACACGGGAAATTTCTAATCATTCGCTACATTAAACATGAATATCAGCCTGGACACAAGAATTACCAAGGAAACGGACCTTAACACACATCTACCACTATTTTCTCAAGAAATGTTGGCGGTTAAAAGCATTATTTCGGTTAGTAGATGTAGATTAAAAGATTCAAGTTTCCGTAAGGAATGGTATTTTGTGTTAGAGTAAAAGTTTTATAAATTGCGTCGCTAAAAGAATATTTAAATTTTCGTATTCTTGTTTTGTTTTAATGGAAAAGTTAGGTTCAACTGGAGGGGAAATGGAAATGTGTATTTAGTTACAGTTACAGTGCAATTATAGTTTTAAGATGGGAATTTCAAAAATGTACGAAAAAATGCGCTTTGCATCGATTGCTAGTGGTTATTGATTGGTAAAGTGTGTTATGGGATTTTTAGTCACAATATACTGACTTTCTAAAACATTTTCCATTTAAAAAAAAAAATATTTTAAAATATTTTTTTGTTTATTTTTAAACTCTTTAAATAAAATTCAAGCTCTCAAGTCAATAATTTTTTCTCTTAATTTCTTAATATGGTATACTTACAGATTTTATGTAATCATTCTTTACAAAAGCTATCCATAATTCGAAATTTGCTTACGTTTTGTAAGTTAGACATGATGCTGTAAATTAAACATTAAATAACTAACCTTTTAATAAATGTGAATTCGATTGTACTTCAGAAAAGTCAACCCGTTTTTCATTAATTTTTACAGGTATACCTTGAAAATTCTTTTTTAACCTCCAGGAATAAATTTGGAAAAAAAAAAAGAAAATTTAACATGTGTTATCTAATTGTGTTTATAGTTGCTCAAAAGTGGGAAAAGACGAATCAAACCATTTTCAATTTTGTGTCTCTATGTATGCTTGCTTTTACCAATAATGAACTTAGTTTTTTTTTTTAAAAGCTCTATTTAAAATTTTAAATCTATTAATTGATAAATAATCTTAATTCGTTTCAATGGATTCAAAAAATAATCGAAGGTAAAAAATAAATATTTAAAAAAAATCGTTTGGCCATCTTTTTGTTTTGTGATCTTTAAGTCTTCATTTTGCTATTTTTTTATATACTTCTGGAAAAAACACATTTAAATATTTTGCTGTGAATTAATACAACTTTGCGTAAGTGTACATGAATTCCTGTAATTATATATCTTCCATTTTATTACAAAATCTTTCCATAGAACAGACCATCGTAAAAGATCTTAACATATTGCCAGAAAAGTATAAAAGACGTTTAGTAAAAAAGTATAAACAATATTAGTAAATCTGTAGAACTGGCCAATCATGGTTTACATTAGAACTGCTTTTCAGATTTTTTATTAGATGAATTTCTTAATTTCTTGGATTCTAAAAGAAATTTTATTTGAGATTCCCACAAGTAGAATGTCATTCTGTTCATTTTATGCTGCCATTACACCTAGATTATTATCTTGCATTTAAATTTAATTTTTTCTCACCTTAATGTAATTTACTTATTCTAATGTAAATTTCTTAGCTTATACTATTTTGATATAGTCTATTCACACCTTTTAATGCAGCAAAGGGTTAAGGTAAAGCTGAACCCATGTAACCCCCAGTTTTCAATGATCGGAGTTTGAGCTTCCCTGCGGGAAGCAGGTACTCCGACAAGCATTCAACTTATTTATGCTGCCAGCAGTTCGATTGTAATCTACATACAGTGAAAAAATTTTCTTGATGACACAACATTGACGTATTATCAAGATTTGCAAAAACATAATTGATATAAAGCAAATGATTTTTCAGGAATATAATTGAACACATAAAATTGAATATGAAGGGAACAAGAATTATTCCGAATGCGTTCGAAATTATTTAATAGGAATAATTCAACGAAATTTCTTTAACTTTTTTTTGGTACAAAAAAGATTTTTTTAAAAGAATAAGTTCTGTTTTATTTCAAATTGCATTTGACTTTTTACTCCTTTGGCGTTTCCTATGGATAATTGATGGGGAAAATGAATTTTTATTCTCACGGGTTTAAATTAATTATCCAGATAACATACTATAGATCCGTATTGATTTACGTCAAAGAAACTGATTATCTATACGAGAAGAAGGCTTGTGTGCTTCGCTGCAATTTTTTTTCATCCCTTTCATCTCTCGATCGTTCTCACGAGAATTATCTCTTGAAAGATCTCTTTCAGTGGGGAGACTCATTAGAGAAGGCGTATTCGAACGAGAAACTTCACAGCAAACCACACCTTTCCGCTAACGAGAGAACGAAGCCATTGATTTTTAAATGGCCCCAATTGCTTTTCATTTTCTCGAAACTGAAAACAGTACTCAATTTATTTTTATTGCTTTCTAGACTAGGGGTTGGCAGATAGTTTGTTCAGTAGCCACATGGAGCCTTTTGAGTACTTACATATATGTGTGGGTAGGGTTATGAAATAAAACTGAATTAATCATAATTTAATTCATGAAGTTGTGACGGTTCTATCCGCGCTCCTTCTACTAATAGTCCTTTTGGGGAATTTCTGGTCTTTAAAAATTATTTTTTTTTATAAAACTTCTCTTCGAAGAAGAAGAAGATGTGATTGTGCTAATTAAGACTACTAAGATTGTCTAGGCTTTGAGGTTAGAGGGAGAGATAGGATAGACTGCTATCGGAGCAGAGATTAATCAAATTGAATGTGAATCGCGGATATTTAATATTTTATAATTGAATTACTTAAGGTGACGAATGGTCACTGGAGATTGAATCCAGATTAAATAGCTAAGAAGTCAGAGTTGTCGCTTTGAGTAAGTGTGTTTAGTATTAAAGTCTTTTCATATTTCGCGTACTTCGTTTATTGTCTGCATAGTGATTAATTGGGTGCATCTCTTAGACTGAATCGATTGAATTTAAGTTGTGATTAATATTGTGAATAAATTAGATTGTTTTGTTGAAATATGGCTAGTGTTCCTTCCAATCCTCCTACGCCTTTAGGCGCGCAGGCAAGAACATTACAAAGTTTCCAAGGGATTTCATACACTTATAATGGATATTCCATTTGCTTTATTTGCTTCGAAAAAAGATATTGGACTGGTACATAAAATTTAAAGAACCATTTATTTTTTTAAAAAAAAGCCTCACCGACTCGTAGTTGGCGTGTCATGAGCTCGAGCTCTAATGTCGCTGAAGACTTGTCGTGTAGAGAAGTTGGTGTACGTTGAATTTATCGAGGGTAAAAGTCCTCCCGTAAGCACGGTGTGGTAGTTTGGAGATGTGGTTGCCAGCTCAGGTGTCGTTCTCTCTATTTCATGGTGGCTCAGAATTACGACGTCCGTCGCCAATAGCCCTCGTGTTCTTGTACGAATCACTCACTCACTGGTTGAAGAATTATTTTTTAAATTTCCATGGAAGAGCAAAACGATTAGTAATTCTGAGTCACAGTCGAGTGACGAAGACGACACCTGAGCTGGCACCCACCTCTCCATCCCTACCAAAATATCTATCTAAAATAATGTTTTTATTTAAAAATGACTATAATTATATCTAAGCTAAAAAATTTCTGATGAAACGCAAGCTCATTATTTGCTGCATTTAAAACAAATGTGAATATTTCTCGTGTTGTCATCCTTCTTTTTCATATTCAATGTTATTTCCGTCGCCCATCCTGTATGGTGGTTAGCGATGCTGACTGCCATGCCATAAGGCCTGGGTTCAAATCCAGAAGTTGCAATTGATGTTTGTAAATGTATAGTGCCTTCGCGGCATGGGGGTACTCTAAATAGCCGTCGATCTGCAAGTCCTCTCGTGAGGTTGGTGGAAGGGGAAGAGAGGTGGGAGGCCCCTGACTACCCCTAGGGAGTTCCCCCTTTAAAATTAGGGTGGAATTGAGCTAAAATGTTCTGTCACCTGTATGGTGCTCAAAGTTACGGCTAATGACACGGAGGCGATGAATTTCGTGGGCTTCGATCTGACAACGTTAGACAGGTGGCATTAGTAACAACGTTATTTCCTAAGGATGATTTTCTTATAGTGTAGAAATATTTTATTGATTTATATATATATTGTTCATTCTGGTCCAATAACTTTTCCACGCTAAAACGATTTTTGTACTTTGTAAGGAAAAAAAACTGATCCAGGTGATTTTTAACCTCATTTTAAGTAAAGGTTTTACCGTCTTAAAAATTTTGCTTAGACCGGAACAAATAATAATGAGAAGGTGTCAGATCTGGAGAATATGGTGGATGTAGTAGTATATCCCATCCAATCTATAAAAGCTTTTGGAGAGTTACGGAACTTGTAGGAGTCCTCGCATTTTCTTGGTGAGACACTACACGTTTTCTATTGATAAATTTAGGCTTTTTCCGTTTAAATGAATCCTTCAATTTGTTCAGCTGATGACAGTACACTTCAGAACTAATCGATTCAACTAAAAAAAGATTATTTTAAAATTTATAGTTATTGTACACAACGAATAAAAAACAAAAAGTTACAATAACATTTTTCACAGAAAAAAGTTTCACAAACTAAAAGATATTGCAAACGATACTCTATACTTCATGGAAAGAAAAAAAAGGAAATTATTTTTATTTTTGGCGAGGTAAAAAACAAACACCATTACTTTTTCTATTAATAAGTAAAAATCTATTAATAAGTACTATTCATATTAAACGTAAAGTAGTAACAAATAATCTGGTAATATAATTTTAAACTACACTGTATGATTCGGATAGGTTTACAATGTTGAGTCAGTTTTTTCAATAAAAAGAAAAAAAAATTAGGATGAGAACACTGGCGTAACTAGTTCTGAGTGGGCTCCGTATCATAACTCCTTCGGGGGCCCTTTTTAGAAAAGAAAGCCCTGTTAATGGTACTGCAGTTACACATGGTGGGGCCCGTATCATTGATACGGCGGAAGCTACGCCCCTGCATGACAATAAAACAGCGTTTCTCAAACTGTGGGGGCGGGCATGATAACTCTACGAGGGGGCATGAGCATATTGAAAAGTCGAAAACTTAAGATTATTTAAGAAAATTACTAATTTACTGAAAAAAAAAACAAAATACATTCTGACATAATAAAAAAAATAAAAGACACATTTATACTGATATAATACACTTATAAATGTATCAGTACTGCACAATGTATTTTATAATCAGTTTAGCAATACTAAGTTAAGAACAAGTTTAATAATTTCTAGTGACTCCACATGATATTGTCATATACAAAATTATATACAAAAATTAACACTTATCTTGATAATTTGTACGGTTTATAATTAATCCCTTGGCTGCCGATTAAAAGTTACGCAACTCGCTCCCGAATATCACCGTTTTCCAAGTAGCATGCGTATAAGATGTGTTGGGAGAGGGAAGAAAAAGATAAATAGCAAATTCTGACAGTAAATCCTTCGCCAATACTGTCAAGTCCCATTTATTGCATTCCATTGCCTTCGAATAATTTATAAATAGCAGTGCACAGAGAAGATCGTATTTCGGAAGGACGTATATATACGTTCAGTGAAAATAATGCTTTGGCTGAGTGAGACGTTTATTTACGCCCTGAAGAGGTTTAAGTCGTAATGTAGCTTTAGCATCAAAGTATAGTAGTATTGAATTCAATACCTTTCTATTATATGGAGGGGGTCAATGAAAATTATGATTGAATATTGGGTTGCAAACATTGGAAGTTTGAGATGCACTGGAATAAAAGGAAATGGATGTCCGTAAAACTCAATAGTAGATTTGTAAAAGAAAATTCGGTTAGGATTAGATACGTGCGCCTGTTGATAAGGAGATTGCACTATTCCTCGTACTCATCCATCTCCACGAGAACTTAGGCTTCGCTCATATCACGTTCCATCGAACTTCTCTATTTCATTTTTGGTAAGCATGCAATATTGTTTCAGTTTAGTAAGTTGCTACATTGTTCCAGGGCCGCTTTTCGGCTTAGGCACGCTAGGCACGTGCCTAGGACGCAAAGTATTGGAGGGTGAAAAAAGAGAAGAAATTAAAATCATATCGAACGTACCACCACCTAGCCAGTCATAAGAGAAGCATTCTTGTCATAAAGAGAGTAGATTGAAATTAGATCTACAATGAAAAAAGGCAATCGACGGCTAAAATGTAAGAAATTTTTTACTGATTTTAAGTTATCCCAGATTCTAACAGGGCATGGAAATTTTAAGAGCTATTTGTCTAGGTTTAATTTAATTGGTAGTGATATTTGTCTTGTGGTCAAGGTTGCTGAAACTGCGGAACATGTATTGTTGTATTGTAACCTATATTTTTGTAAGAGAGAAAATTTTAAAAAGGAGTTGATACCGTTTAGGTATTTCCTGGCCATCTGTTTTATCTTTGTTGGTCAATTGTACTGAAGCCTTAAGGTCTTAAGATAATTTAGTTACTGTAAGATTTTTAAAGTTTTATTGGTTTCTTTATTTATATTTGTGTATTTCCCCTTCCTTTTTTTTTTATTTTTTTTTTTTTTTTTTTTTTTTTTTTTTTTTTCATCTTTATCTTTAAAAAAAAAAAAAAAAAAAAAAAAAAAAAAAAAAAAAAAAAAAAAAAAAAAAAAAAAAAAAAAAAAAAAAAAAAAAAAAAAAAAAAAAAAAAAAAAAAAAAAAAAAAAAAAAAAAAAAAAAAAAAAAAAAAAAAAAAAAAAAAAAAAAAAAAAAAAAAAAAAAAAAAAAAAAAAAAAAAAAAAAAAAAAAAAAAAAAAAAAAAAAAAAAAAAAAAAAAAAAAAAAAAAAAAAAAAAAAAAAAAAAAAAAAAAAAAAAAAAAAAAAAAAAAAAAAAAAAAAAAAATTTTTAATATAATTAAAAAAAATGCTTAATATCGTTTTAATTAATTGTTTTTCTACTTCGAGAATATCCATTTATTTTTTATTTCGCTCGCGCGTTGTTGATGGCCTTCAAAATGACATTTGTTTAAAATATTAAACCATAAAATATTTCATGCCTATCGTGAGTTTGCAAACCGAAGCTGCATCTGTTTATGAGCAGGGCGCGGAAGCCCATGGAGAATTTCAAGCACCTTTATTTGGAACAACTTTTCAGTTCACTGAAAATTTCGAGTTGTGCTATGGAACTAGAAGAAATTATTCGGATATGGGTGGAAAATTGCTCCAAACGTGTCCGTGTGAAAGGTCTTTCACTGATCTTTACCTCCTTACTGGAAAGTAACCTATCACTCTTTCAGACAACCTTTCAAGAAATAACATTATTTGGCATAATTACAGATATTGATGTGGTAATTACTTTAATAAAGCGTTGCTTTCTCTGCGTTGAAGTGAACTCGCTTATCGAAGGGGTGGAGTTAGGGATCTTCTCGTTATGGTCAGTCTATATGTCCTAATGTAACAAATATTGTTACGAAGTTTAAATTGTCAATTTGTTGATATTTTCGAACCGCGCTTTGAACACCAAAATTTGTTTTCGTCTCTACGTTTAACAGTAATTGATGAAGATAAATTTTTATTTTACACTAAAATTTATTGCATCAATGAAGAGATCATGGTCACGAACTCGTGGCCGACGTTGTCGAGTCGCGGGTTCAAGTCCTAGTAACCCTGAAGATCCATCGAGTAGGAGGGCCGATGCACGTTACATTTGTCGAGTTGCAAAGTCCTCGTGGTGAGGAAATTTGGAGAGGGAATACCAAATCAGGAACCGTCCTCGTCACGTGGACATGGTTCAATATTACAAGGTCCGTCGCCAATAGCCCTCGTATTGCTTCAGAGGGTGACAAAAATTAAAATTAAACCTTAGCGGCAAATATTTCTTTTTTAAAGTTGGATGTTCTACTATCTGTCTAAAAAGAATTAAACTTGTTCTCGAAAATGCCTTATAATTCGATATTAATCTTGCTGCTGAAATACACTGAGAATATAAAATTATTTAAGATAAATTTATTATCGTAAATACTATCACGAAAATTCTTCACTTTTAGAGTCAACAAGTTTTTAAGAAATTTTTAAGCAAGGTATTCAAGGGAGGGAGGGCGATAGTAAACAGGGAAACTCTCGTGTTTTATTGTTTGTTTGTTTTATGAATACCAAAACTGGTGAAAAAATATTTTAAAATTAAGTAAGCCAGAAGAGTGTTACAGTATCAGATACATACTAAATTTTTGAAGTTTGCGTAGTTAGTTTGTCTCTGGCCTTGAATGTCCAAGTTTGCGGGTTCGACTCCAGCCCTGGTTGGTGGATTTTCTTGATGCAGAAAATCGACAGCATCCATATCGTATAACTATGCGGAATGTAAAATATCCCCTGAGTGCCTGTCTAGTTTGGGTGCTCTCGAACAAAAATAAAACTCCTGAAACGGTTTCACATTGTCAGAGCTCATTGCCTCCCTCTGGGATGGAAACTGTGCGTCAAAATTACTCCGCGGTGATTGGTATTCCACCTATAGGGTGCCTCACTAAAAAGAGATACCTGCTCCTGGGGAATGTGCTGGTTTTGCAATGTTAAATTACTTATCCGCAGTCTCATTAGAAATTTTAAAAATATCTCTTGTGGGCTTTGGTAGAATTTGCATATACAGTCGACTCTCGCTAATACAAACCTTCTATAATACGAACTCTCGCTAATTCGAAATATATGCTCAGCCCCTAGAAAAACTCTTGATATTTCGAACTAAAAGCAATTCGTTTTGGTACACTCAATATTTCGAAGTAAAATCTGTGGCTGGCCGGAATAGAATTCGCGATATTCGAAGTGATCTTATAAACTCTCGACAATTCAAACACTCATTATCACGTAGAGTCCTGCAGCAAATAGGTTGGAGCTTTTATGTTTGTGTTGTTTTGTCTCTGCTTGTCGCCCCTGTAACGTCGCCCCTTTGATGACCATTGGAGTTGATTCCGATAACTCTGACAGAAGCTGAAGTGTCACTAAACAAACTACGCAACTTTTTCTTTCAAAATCATGTTGATGCGGAGGTTTTTCAAGCTTTATTATTCTAGAAAAATCGTTTGACAAAGTTAGATTGAATGCCCTAAAAGCAAAAAAAAAAAAAAAATTTCGTCAAAATAATTAATTATGTATAGTATGTATTCTTTTAATAATAGTTGTTTTTAATACAGACATAATGTTTAAAATACAACAAAAAATTAATACTTTTAACACAGGATTTTTAGTTTCTGTATAATATTTTATACTGTATAATATGTACTTTTAAAAATACTTTAAAATAATTTTATGCATATGTGCAATTGTTGTTTTATTACGTAGTTACAAATTTAAATGTGTAAAAAATTCTCGTTTATTTTGGGAGTTTTCTCCTACCCTCTTGAAAATTCGAAGTTTTTCATTGGTTCATTGAACTTCGAATCATCGGGAATCGACTGTATATACAATTTTTACCAACATGTGTTTACTGTTATGTACTTCAATTTTAAGATAAAGTATGTTTAATGTTATTATCGTAAAAAAATACTGACATAAGAATGTGTATTGAATAAAAAAAGAATAATTTTTAATTTCTCATTAGTGAAACAAAAAAAGGTTCAAGTTAAAATATCTTTCATTACTTTACTTGTATTACATTCTTATTTTACCCAACATTAATTAAACGGACTTGATTAGTCTCCAAGAATAAAAAAGTTAAACAGAAAAAATAAATAAACAATGATAAAACAGTAAATAATGG
>BMAO01004401.1:0-16628 GCA_019973975.1 Trichonephila clavata
CGACTTGAAATATATGTTGCGTCCAAGAACCAGCCTATAAAAAATTAGGCTTCTTCTACTGTTATCTGGTGGCAACCTAAGTTGGATGAAAATAGAAAGAAAGAGTCCAGTAGCGGGGGACTGGAACGCCTCAGCTAAAAATAGCTTCGGCAGTCAGGGAGTGGGGGGGTGATAGTTTACGTGGTGGTCGAAAGACCAGAGAGGAGGAAAAGGCAGATCTTGCTTTCGTTTCGTTTCGAAACGAAAACGTTGCAGGGGGGGAGTGATTTTCGTTAGAATCGGCTTTGCAAGGTCGTTGCTCTGTGTGGCATCCGGTGTGTCGATGGGGGAAGGTTTCTATAGTCGTTTTGATTATTGATCGTCAGATTGGGATGGTTTGGGATGGAATTTTGTAGCGAGTTCTGCTATCAGGGTGTGTATTGGTTCAACTTTCAGTTCTTCATGTAGTACGTATCTTGGAATATAGGAGGGAGCTCTTGCTATTGTTCTAAGTGCTTGATTTTGAAGTCTTTGTAGCTTGTCTATGTGGATGTTTCCCGCCGATCCCCAGATCGAGCAGGCGTATAGTAAAATTGGTCTTAGATATTGTTTGTAGATAAATCTTTTATTCTTTAAAGATAGTTTTGAACTTCTGCCGATGACGTCTAGTAGGAGGTGATATTTAGCCATGTATTTTTTGAAGACTGCTTTGAAGTGAGGTTCGTAGGTTAGGTTGTCATTTAAAATTAATCCGAGATATTTTGTTTCATGAGTCCAGTCTATTGCTTGGTTAAAAATTTGAAGGGGTGGAGGGATGAAAGGGCTTCTGATTTTTCTGAAGATTATTGCGTTTGTTTTGTCGGTGTTGATGGCAATTCGCCATTTAGTTAGCCATATTTCTAGTTTAAAGATGAAAGCTTGGATGCAGTTGGTTGCTATTTGTGTTGTAGATTTATTGCAAAGAATTGCGGCGTCATCGGCGAAGAGGCAGATTGTTGTTTCTTGATCAGTTGGAAAGTCACTAGTGAAAATATTATAAAGTGCAGGGCTAAGGATGGATCCTTGTGGCGTTGATGCTAGTATTGGACGTTCACTGGAGAGGATATTATTATATTTAACGTTGAAAGTTCTATTTTTTAGGAAACTATTGATTATTTTTATGATGTAGGTTGGAAATTTATAGATTATCATTTTGTAGATTAGACCGTCGTGCCACATTCTGTCAAAAGCTTTTTTGACGTCGAGAAAGAGCCCGACGGTGTAGGTTCTATTGTTAAAGCCATTTATAATGAGGTTGGTTGCACGGAGGAGCTGGTGTTGTGTGGAGGTCTCTTTCCGGAATCCATGCTGAAAGTCCGGGATAATGTTATTGGAATCGCAGAAATTTTGGATATGTTTTAGCAGGATTTTCTCGTATATTTTTCCTAGTGAGCTTACCAAACTGATCGGACGATAGTTATCTACGAATTTGTGATCTTTTCCAGATTTTGGTATGACCGTGATGAGGGCGTGCTTCCATTCTTGTGGGAAGTAATTGTATTGAAGGCTTCTATTTATTAATTTTGTAATGTAGGTGATGGCATTGAGCGGTAGTGCCTTGAGGGCGATATTCTTGATTCCGTCTTTGCCGGGTGCTTTTTTGTTCGATAGATTTAAGATAATATCCATGATTTCTTGAGGTGAGGTTAGTGGTGCAGTGTGGCGTCTTGAGTTGCGGTTCAGGTAATTTTCAACTTTATCTTCGACGTGATCGATAAAATCATCGTCGTATGGCTCTGGGTTTTCTTGAAAGGAACTCTCTAGTGAATCGGCAAACAGGTTCACTTTGTCCTCAGTACTGTAATGGAGGCCCATGGGGCCTACTAGAGGGGGGATGTGGAAGGGTTTTCTATTCGTTATGGATTTTACTATTTTATAGAGGGAATCGTCGTCGGGGGTTGCTTCGGTTAGGATTTTATTCCATTTGCTATTTTTAAAGTTATTTAAGTCTTTTTTTATTTCTTTTTGTAATTTATTAAGTTGGGTTTTATATGGCGGGTATTTTAAATCTTGCCATTTTTTCCTAAGTCTATTTTTAATTTTAATTTTTTCTCTGATAAATGGGGGAATAGCATTGAGGGATTTATTTATTACTTTAAAAGTTGAGCAGTTTGAGAGGGCATTATGGAAGGTGGAATTAAAGGTACTAATTGCGTTTTCGATATCATTAGTATTATTAATAATTGGGTTGCCAGGAAGAGCATTGGTTAGGATTTCTTGGAATTTAGGCCAGTTAGGGAAACTATAAGTACTGAGGGCAGGTGAGGTATAGTTATCCAAACTCACCTCAAAGAGAACAGGGTTGTGATCGCTAGAGAGCTCTGGGATGGATGTGGAATCAATCACGGTCATACCTTTGGAGATTGCTATGTCTATTGTAGTGTTTCTGGTGGTTCCATGGAAGTATGTGGGTTCCGATGGGGCGTTTAAGGTATATCCTGTAGAGTCACAAAATCTTCTTATAGTTGATCCGGCTGCGTTTTGTTGTGTTTGAGGGCTCCATGATCGATGCTTGGCATTTAAGTCGCCGGCGACGAGGACGTATCCCTGGTTTCTAAATATTTTGGTTAAATCGAGGGCTGTGATGGGTTTTCTAGGTGGTCTGTATGCAGAAACTATTGTTATTGGTTGGTCGTTTTGCCGGGCTATTTTTATGGCTGTTGTTTCCAGGCTATTGTCTTGGATAATTATTTGATGATGGGGTATGCTTCTTTTAATCATGATTGCAGTACCGCCGCCACGGGAGGTGCGGTCGGTCCTGTAGATGCTGTAATCTGGGAAGGTGAAGTTGTAGCAGGGTTGAAGGTGGGTTTCTTGTAAATTTATGATATCTGGGTTCCAATCGGCTATGAAGTTTTGGAATTCTTGGATTTTGGATCTTATGCCATTTGCGTTCCAGGTGATGACCGTTAGGTTGGATCTATTGGTGTGGCGGGGATTAAATGTTGATTTCGTCTCTTAACAGGTTTTGAATGGCCCGGAGGCGTCCGTATTTAGTAGGTATAGTCGTTGCTATTTTTATGAATTCTTCCAGAAGTTTGAATGTTTCCTGGACGGCTGGGGACTTTAATTGGTTGAAGAGGTCATCATCTGGTTCGGTAGTTGAGGAGGAGGCTTGGAGGGAGTTTTTGGAGGTGCTGGGGTTAGGCTGCTGCTGCGGTGTGGTATTTTTCCTTCGCGCTTCCCAGAAGTTGGTTTTTGGCGGGGCTGGTGCGTCGAATATTTTGCTACATTATTTGGAGTGGCTACGTTCTCTTTTTTTTTCTGTTCGGGTCGGTTTTTTGGGTTCATGGGGCACCCTAGGAAATTAGCTGGATGCTCGCCCTGGCACAGGCAGCATTTGGCTTTGTCGCTTAAAGGTTTGACACAATCTCTAGCAAGGTGCTCACCTGCGCACTTCACGCATCTGGGGCTGCGTGTACAGAATTTGCTATTGTGAAAAAAGCCCTGGCATCGGAAGCATTGAGGTGGGCCGTATTTGGGTCTGAGAGCTTCTATTGTGACTTTCATGTAGCCGATGTTTGATACTTTAAAGATCTTTTTGTTGGACTCTGTCTTTTCCATGTTGATGAGGAAGAGGGGCATAGGTTTGCCGGTTCTTTTACTTGTCATTATGTGACATTCCTCCACTGTAATATTTTGGGATGCCAGGTTGCTAATTATCTCGGATGTGGACATGTCAGTTGGGAGCCCTCTGATGACCACTCGCAGCTTCTTTTCCTCCGGGAGCATGTAAGTATACGCTTCCAGGCCTTTTTCTGCGATATATCTGCGTATGTGGTTATACGCATACGCAGTTTGGGGGAAGATTCTGAGCTTGTTACCAATGAGTTTGGCCTCCAGGTTTACTCTAGTTACTTCTTGTAGGTGCTTTAATAGGGCGGCTTTATTCACCACGTTGTCTATCGTTATAGGTGGGACGTGGCGTTTCCTTTCGGGTGCGGTTGGTTGCACGTCAGTTGCTGTTGCTGGGGTGCTCGTGTCACCTGAGTGATCCATGGAGTCGTTGGTAGTCAGGGCAGCGAACTGGTTCACAATTGGAGTGGATTCAGTGCGAGGTTTTTTTGCACTCGTGCTGGGTCCATTATTGTCGTCTTCGGAGTTTCTCCGGCCTTTTTTGTAGAGTACTACTTTGAATGGGGACTCTAGTGGCTTGTCAAGGACGCCCCAGGCATCGATCTTATTTTGTAGCTCCCTACTTCCTTCTTCCAGTTCTCGCTTCCTCTGGTGCGTGTATTTGAAGCGGGCTTCGTCGAGGACGTCACTCAGGCTTCGTAAAGCTGCAGATTGTTCTTCTTGGAGGGGGAAGGGATATTCACGGAGCTTTGCGTCGTGTTCTTCGGCGGTAGTTAGGACTACTGCAGTTGTATCGGATTTTCTGCACGAGTTCAACTGGGTCACCAGTGCAGTAATGGTTGAATCCCATTCCTTGTGGAAGTCGAGGTAGGCAGCTGAAGAGTTATCTGAAGTAGTTTCCATGGTGTATTAGTCTAATTCGGTCCGAGTCGTCAGGGTAAAAGGCAATAGTTGAGTGGAATAGTAAAATAATCTATCGGCCAAGCCGAAAGATAACGCTTTTTCAAAAAGGTGATCCAAAAAAGTAATAGATCCTACTGAGTCAAAAAAGTTCAAAGATGTCTGGATGAGCTAAAAATTACCACGTCCGGACATTTTTGCAGCTTCAAGGATTCTGTATGAAAGGAAGAGTGGGTTAATTTTTGAGCTTTTCTACCTCAGTCGGTCTTAGGCCATGCCTCCGGCCTCCCTGATTGGTTCGCCCACGGCCGCTCGTCCATCCCCTTTTTTGGGACTTGTTCACAGCGTAGCTCTTAAGAGTGAATTTCAGATCTCATTTCTATTGAGTAAAAGCGGTCCCTCGCTGTCGCTCGTGAATTCTTATTTTAGTTTAGTTACTCCGAAATTCTGCTATCTGCCTTCCTCCTCATCTCTAACAAAAGACGTGAAGGCTTGAGATCGCCGAGCTGCATTCTCGAAATCAGGCCACGTAAACACTGTTCTGATTCAGCATATTGTGAGCATAGTCTAGTTCGGAGAGCGGTGTAGGGCTTAAATGCTAGAGGGTTTAAAATTATATCTCCAACTATTTCCTAGTTCTTCTGGCTATAACGCGGAAACCACGTGGTGGAATTTAGTGATCTCCACCGTGATTCCTGCTAGTACAAACTGGCTCTCCATTTGGCTGAACCAAATCTCTGGATTCGCTCTCCAAAAAGGCCGCACCTTCACGGAGACACGTGCAATACTAGCGGTAGATGCACTCTCTTCTTCCGACATCATGAGCAGAAATAATACACAAATATTTATCGCAAGATATAAAACTAGCACCAATAAAACTTGTTCACCTTTAAAAAGTACTTTTCACCATCTCAGGAAGCGGATGCAAGTGGACTGCAAATGTGCGGTATCAAAGTTCTGGGTTACCACTTTTGGTAAATTACATGATAGAAAAACACAACATCGATAAGTCTTTCGCTATGTTGCCAGCGAATTATCCAGGATATTATCCAGCTCTTTAGTTGCTTGGTTGTTTACAAGAGTTTAACTTTAACCTGGTCACGGGGGATGTTAGCACCGTACTCAGAGACGAATGAAAACGGATTGCCGATTCCTCTCCCGACCGCTTACTTCACTTCGCGTCCCCTCCGTTTCTCTTCCCTTCTTCGTTTAAGTCTGATAGATAAAAGGAACAAACAAGGCCGGACGTGTAATGCGCAATTTCGTTGGCAGCACTTATTCCTACTTTTTACAGCCTTGGAATTCAAATTCCACTGTTTTGGGGTTCCTATATTTGGCTCTCTATGAATTATTGGCTACTTTCAACATAATTAGAAAAAAAAAGTGCAATCTATTGTATTTTTTGGATATGCTGTGTTGAGTGTGTGTTTCAGTATGCGTGCATCTAATAACCTATTATAAATATTGTGCGTTTATTGTTTATAACTTTACTACTGAACAATTTCAATGTTTTTTTTCAATTTTTGTTTGAATTTTAAGATATAAATATGTTTTCATTGTTTATTTGTTGTATACAAGTTCATTAGAAATATGGTATGTTTATAAAATAAGAATTAAGATTAAATTTTTAAAAATATTATGTGAAACTTGAAAAACAAATGTAGAACTGTAACTGTATTGTAGACTTAAAATAGAAGAGTAAAATATTTTAGTTTATTGATATATTTTTGATTATTTGCAATTTTTAGTAAATTTTTATTAATCCTTATAACATTTGAATCATTTTTAGCAAATTTTTTCTAAACAGACACTTGAGGATTATTGTTACAAAATCCTTTTAACTTTTGCAGCTGAAATTAAATCATATTTTCATTTAGAGCAATATTCTTATGTATATATATAGTATAATAAAATGAAAAAAATAATAAGACAAAATTATACTACACACAAAGCTAAATGATAGAAAACAGATTCTAAGAAACATAACTAGAAAAATATTGATATATAATATAATAATTATATATGTATATTATTCATAAAGAAAGAAAATTGTGTTTTATATTTATCTATATCATATTGACTGTTATAAAATGGTAGGAATTAGATGCATTGCCTTTTAAATACTGTTTAGAATTAAAATTATTTTCAGCTAATGCTAAACAAAAATTGACTTGAATTCCATATAATTTTTCAGTTAAAAAACAGTCCAAAATTATGTTTATATTGTAATTTAGCTAATATATAAAGGGTATAATTTATTTTTCAGTTCTGTTCTTACTTTGCTGAAAATTCATTATAACCATTGTTCACAATAAGATTCACATTTCAGTTATGCTTAAAACGTGTGATTAAACTTAAAATTCTGTAGTATAAAACTGAAAAAAATTTTAAAAAATTATTAAAAAGCATAGTATTATAATCATTTCAATCTTCAGTAGTATTGATGTACTTTTTTTTAAAAAAAATTTTAAAGTAAATTTCAGGAAGAAGTATTATTATTTATTTTTTTTAGCTGTATTGAGTAGAGATAATTTTAAAATAAGTTTTCAGTACTTCAAAATTAATTATTACTGGCAGGAAAATAATGATAAATTTTCAAAATACCTTAATGTATATTTTGCTTGGAACACATATTCCAGTAAAAGCAAGGTTTTGATATAGGTTTTGGAAAAAAAAATAAGATTTCTAATAATAAGAATATATCATTATTATTACATGACAGTGGCTGTTTTCTTTCATTGAATTATAGTTTCTTGAAATAAAAATTTGAATTTGATGTATTGAGATATACAAATTAAATATTTGTTTTAAAAAATGAGATTGATTTTTCCTGAAAATTTTACTTTAATGAAGAAAAATGTATAAGTTTTTCTTCCTCCTTTTTTTTTTTTTAATTTGGGGGTTGTTAATAAGAAGGATTAATACATTTTTTCTTTCTCGTGTTTAATTCCTTTAATAATTTCCTTTGAACTTGATTGTACATTATCCCAAATTTCCCGTTACTGTTCCGAATGTTCAGTGCTTGCTTCAATTTTTCACTACTCGGTTTTAGTCCCAAATTTATGGCATACATTTTTTTAATTATCAATGCTACACTGTCCAGAAATGCCTTCACTTAGTCCAATAGGATGTGCCAATTTCAGAGG
Organism: Trichonephila clavata; assembly: GCA_019973975.1. Lineage (NCBI taxonomy): Eukaryota > Metazoa > Arthropoda > Arachnida > Araneae > Nephilidae > Trichonephila > Trichonephila clavata. The sequence continues at coordinate 7,641 of BMAO01004401.1, forward strand.
TAGATGGAAATATAACTGCATATTTTAATAAGAACTTGAAGTTATAATTGTTCAAATTTTTAAAACTGTGAGAGTTCCCCATTTTTTCTTCCTGGCACTAAGGCTGCAACTTAGCCAGTATTTAGCACCATGAACAATTCAGCAGCTTTTGTAACAAAACTGCCCTGACTTAAATAAGATCATAATAGAAAAAGATGCTCTGAAAAATATTCATACTTTTTATATTATGAAGGTACTTTAAAATAATTTAGAAGGGTTGCAGATTTATTATTTTTTAAAAAAATGAATACTGAATTTTAATTTGTTCTTTATATAAGTATTAAAAACATATCGTTATTAAAAAATAAAACAAAAATTGTTTATTTTGGTATAAATATTTCTTGACCAACATACTACCTCACCACAGTATAACTATAACAAAATAATTTATTTGTAAAAAAAATATATATATATATATTACACACACATTTTGAACTTCAAAATCTTTGTCATCTTAATATATTGAAGCAGCTATTCATTTTGAAATGGCATTTTTGATAGGAAGGAATAATATTTGCTCACTATATATTCCTCTTAACTATTTTTATGTCAATATATATATAATTTAGTGAGGAAGTATTTGATGTTATAATTTACTGTTGTGTGTGTGTTAAGTAATTTTTTTAAAAATTGTTTCATATGTATAAAATTTCTATCAATATAAGTATAAAATCTCAATAACTTGACATGATATCTTTGTATACTTTTTATGTGGAGGATTTAATCAAATAACATTTCATTCTCCTAAATTCCACACCACCACACATTCACAACAGGAAGCTGTGATTTTTAGAATTTCAGTGTTGACTGAAATGTTATACTTCTTTGTGTATTCAGTTTCTTTTATTTTATTTAAACAAATATGTGAATGCAGTTTTTAAATTTCTTTTTTAAAACACTACTGTCTTTTCAACTCTAACTCAGGGATTATATTTCTGAAATTTTAAAAGCATTTTAATAAATTGTGTACAATTCAGGATTAATTAAAATTTTAAAACTTATTGCTGAAGTTATTTTAAAGTTCAGATTTTAGATGATTTCCACAGCCATTATACTATTTCAAATTTAATGTATTATTGAACATTCTGTGCCTGGACAAATTATGCTCACAAAAGGGAAAATCACTTCCTTAGTTTACTAGAAGAAAGTGGCAAAATCATTGCTGTGTGTAACTCAGTAACTTTAAATTAAGGACATGAAAACTGAAAATGGATGATATTGGATTACTCCAATAATTCTCAGTCCTTTCTATTAAAAAAAATTAATCAAAATAATGGTTGAATGTAAATTTAATTTGTCGTTCTTTTTTTTCTCTTTCACTATTTACATTTATTTCAAAGTGAATGCTTTTTCATACTTTTGATTTTTCTATCATCTCTCTATTCAAATTAACTTTTCTGATATTTTATTTGGAGGATTGCTATGAAAGAGACGAAAGTGTGGTTCTACAATATGATAATTGGATCCTCCTAGACCAGGAAAAGGGAAGGAATCTAAGGACCACTCCTTTGAAACTTCTCACTCATCTCATGCTTCACATGGGGGGGAGGGGGACGACACCGACACTCGAACACAAACGCGCCTTAATTAGCTTGTTAAAAAAACGTGGGAACCATTCTTCTCATTTCTTTTCCCCTGATTTATTCTTTTTGGCTAGATATTTTTAACTCCATATCTTGATTAGAACGAATATTTTAATTATATTACAACGCAAAATATATTCTTAATGTAAACGGATTAATGATTTTTTTTTTGAATTTTTGTAAAGTATTAATAACATAAAAATAGACATTTGAATCAATACTGAAAAATAATTGCTATTATGCATCTCTCTATGCTGTACATCAAATATTATCATTATTACACTTTTATTAAGTTTTTCTGCGCAATTTATTTGTGAGAAATTTAATGAAAATATTATTGTATGAAAAATATAAGAAATTATATCGAAGTCATGCTTCTATTAGAAGTCTATTTTTATAACTATTCGACGGTGTGTGAAAAAACTTCATGTAAGATTATAGCGAGATAAAAGGTCAAAAAGCAAAATGACAGAAGTAGTACATATATATATATTTTACATTTAAAAAATATGAATTTTTTCGTTTACTTTTTTGCTGGTTCTTTTTTAAGTTGCTTTCTTAAAAAATGAATGTTTTAAAATCATTAATTAAACTCATTGTTTTTAAAATTTTTACTTCCCCTTCCCCCCAAAAAATATAAATTTTTTAAAAACTCGTGAGGAGGGAAAGTACTTTTATACATTGTAAAAATCAATTTTTGAAAAATATTTTTAAAAATTATTACAGAAGGCTAGAAACGTTTTAAAGCAAACGTAATCAATATCCAACAGTAATTACGCTCTCTGCAATAAAAAATATAGATGTGAACAGAAACTAATATTATAAAAAAAGTTAACAAATAGATTTTTCGTTAATTTCTGATTGAATTTCGTTGGCTGGTCTCTCTCTCTCTTTTGTTTTGTTAATATCGCACTTCGAAACAACGTGAGGGGTATAGAGGTGACGAACTTCGTAATTTTAAATCATGATGAATTCAGGAGGATGACACCTGATTTGACATTTTACTCTCCAGACTGTTCAGATTGGAAATACACTATTAATATTTTTTATTTAATATAGAGTTATATAACAGGGGCGTAGCTAGGTAACCAAACGCCTTGGTGCAACAACAACAAACAAAAAAAACACCGAGGGTCCTATTTTGATTGGACTTTATCAAGTAAAAATATATTAGTAATTTAAATATACAAAGCTATTTTAACATCAGCACTTTATCATGATCTGCAGAATATAGGAAGTTGTCGTGTTAGCCTAGTGGACAAGGTAACAGACTAGTGGCTGGTATGTCATGAGTTCGAGCCCAGTACCACTGAAGACCCGCCGTGTAGGGGCGCAATGCACGTCAAATCTGTTGAGAGCTCAAAAATCCTCCCGTTGGTGTGGTAGTTAGGAGAGGTGATGCCAGCTCTGGCGTCGTCCTCGTCACTTGACCATGGTTCAAAATTACGAGGTTCGTCTCCAAAAGCCCTCGTCTGAACAGTGCGACGTTAATATTCACTCACGCAGAACAGAGGAAAGTAAAGCTACATACTACTTACAGGTATGTGTATGAGTTTTCCTGAGTAAACTTTAGTGAGATTACCCAGGTTCGATTTAACACGGGATAGACCAGGAAACGATACAAAAAATAAGCATGAAAATGATACAATATTATAATTATTTTTAAAAAACACCCCTGCAAAAGTGGGAGTGGGACAAAATTACATAAATCTATTTATTACAGATACGAGTTCTGGCGAAATACTCGAAGATGAAAATAGCTTATTATGAATAATACTGTTATTAAAAAAAATTACCAAGAAGAAATAGCTTCCTGTGTAAGTTTAAGACGCATTTTTCATTGAACCTGAAGCTTATTTTCAAGTAACACTTGGAAAAATGAAAAAAATTGAAAAATAACAAAAATTTTCAATAAGTAAATTTGCAACATCATATACACAAAGGGAAGGAAAGAGAGGCCCCTGACCACTCCCAAGGTGTTCCCTCTCAAAATTGGGGTGGAACCGAGGCAAATCGTACTGTCACCTGCATGGTACTCAAAGCTACGGCTAACGACAGGCGTACAGTCTAGCCCGATGCCATGATGAATATCGTGGGCCTCGATCTGACTACGTCAGACAGGTGGCATTAGTAACAATAACAAGGAAAGGAAGGATTTTCTCTCTGAATTGTTTAAATTTGTTTTTAATTTTAAGAAATACTTAAATAGCAGATAAATTTAAAATTTTAGGTTTTTTTCAGAATACGCAAGCATTCTTCCGTTTTCAATTTTATAAAAGAATGTAGAACTATAATGTACATCCTTCAAAAGTTATCTAGTGAAAAAGGAAGAAAGCCAATCAGTTTTTATTCTTTTTGTGTTCATACTTTTTGCTATTGAAAAAAATTGAATAATTCCATAACAAAATTTTCTTTGATGCTTTAAAGTTTGTACTTAACAGGAAAAAAAAAGTGAAAAATAAAGCTTCATATGCATTTTCAAAAATTAGCTTCAAAAATTTCCCCTTCATTTTGTTACAAGTAATCGTGAATCGCAATACAATCAACATCATATGTACCAAATATTCACATGCACACAGAAATTTGTAAAATCAAGAAGCTCCAAACAGTGTTATGCATGACAAATATTTATATCTTATTTTCGAAACATGTAATTAAAAGATTTTAAAAGTACAAATTTTATGTTTTATTTAGAAATTAAAGATGCAAAATCTTACATAAAAGTTCTTAAAAATCAATGCTGAAGCACGCATAAAATACTTAGCAATAGTAAAATTCAAACATTTTAATTAATAAAACTGAACCGTAAAAATATGTTATACAAAATTTATAAACACATTTCTGTTAAATTATATCTAGCAAAAAGTTTAAGTGAATATTTCGTATATAAATATAGATGCGATTTTTTTAAGATGAGCACTAAGAATTTTTCCCCTTAGAATACATACGAAAACTTAGGACTTCTCAGATTTTATAAATTTGGTTGTAATGGGCTTACAAAGGAAGGGCGGTCATCTATAAACTTTTTTAAGTACCACCAATTGTCTCACGGAAAATATTAGGGACCCTCTATAAAGTCTGGTTTTAAGCCCCAAGCCGGATCTTACAAATTATTACTTATTCGACATCAGTCAGTCTATATGGAGCCCCTTGAATCCTGGGCCTCCCTGCGATGCGGAGGTATACTTTAAGCCACTGAGTACTACTAACATTTTTTTAAAAAAATATATATGAAATATATTTTGACGGATTTAAGTATTAAATAAATGGAATTAACTGATTAAATTTGATGTTTTGTGAAAAGTAGTGAAAAATAAATTAGCAGCTCGCATCAATAGGATGACGTTTACTGTAACGACCATTAATTAAAAAAATTGAAGTTAATTTATTATTTTCAAGTCAAAATGTTAACATTCGTCAAAAACGTTTATATTCTGGATAATCTGTGCATGTTTTCACTAAATATTTCAACGTGGTTGACAATATCATATGGAATGCATACATTTATTCCTAATAATGTAAATGAAAATGACTTTCGTATTATATGCTGCATAAATTTGTAAGTCAGAAAATTTTAGTTTATTACAGTAAAGTATTTATACTATTTAAGGGATTTTCTCAAATTTTTCTTCCTTGAATTACTGATTTCAATACACATAACATATTCATTAAAGGTAATATTAGTACTATAAATAAATGGTTTGGAATCACAAACAACTGAAAATTTTAATTTGGATAGGCGACGCAGGATTTCTGAAATGCTAGTGACAAATATGTGACACGTATCTCGTTTCTCCCATCCATATTACGCCGTCTAAGGATTGCAAGGATCAATTTCGTTTAATATGAAGCATACTACGATATTCAAAACAAAGGGTCGTGAATGAAATCAAGATTCGAAACCATAGCGCATTTGGAAAGCCCATTTTTTTTTAGCCTGACCATAACCCAAATATAAATTCTAATGCAAGCAAATGAATATAATTGCAATAAAACTTTCTAAACCTGATGAATTTTATTGAAACAGTTATGAAATGAAATAACCGGGGAGTTTGTGAAATTCATATATAGGATGAAATCATTTTAATACAATTTAGGGTGTTTTCCAATCGAAAAAAAAACTTTTTATAATACTGAATTATCTGATGCCTTAAATTCATTTCATTTTATTTATTTTTTTAAAAACTTTCTTTTATATATTAGAAAATTACATTTAATGACAGATTCCAGTAATATCCTGAAATAATTTTTTTAAATAACACTGAGACTTCGACATTTATATAAGTGGCGTTCGAGATCTGATTCCAATACAAGACAGAGACGGATTAAGTTATTTGGAGGACCCTGGCGGTAAAAGGTTTGAGGCCCATGAATTCAAGAGTAATAAACTAAAATAGTGAAAAGGTTCGTTAAACTTAAAATCTCGTAATAAAATGTATAGCTATATTAAAACTCAATTGCTCAAGATAAACCTTAACTTTAAAAAAATTGGAAATTAAAACTTGGAATTTCGGATAATATGTCAACTGGCTACATGTGATGACCGTCGTCCTTATATAGGCCTAGTCGATTTGTGCAATTGTAAGTCATACACATTTATTTGTTTGGGGTTTGTACGAGTATTTGACAACGTATGCTACGCACTGTTTACTTTTATGCGTCATAGTTGGGGCCTACATTTGTGCAGAGGCTCAGGGTCTACTTTTGCGAAAGGCCCAGGGCCCCAAGAAGTCTAAAGACATCCCTGCTTACTGTACTAAATATAAAGATGTATAAATGTGCTGTGTGTGAAGCCTTCTGTGCGTATAAATTGTACAAATCTTGTGGTAAGAATTGCTCAAGTTTAGGGCCCTGGCGGCCATCCAGCCGCTTAATCCACCTCTGCACAAAGGCCTTAATTTATCAGACTCTAACTAGGTCTGGGCCTATAGTATTTGTATCTCGTGAAGAAAGATTACCAAAGAAATTCAAAATTGAAAGATTTGCTAGATTTCTAAGCAAAACGATGTTTGATATCAGTGGCGTAATGTACGCTCCCGCAACGTGTGTGTGTGGGGGGGGGAAGCCCGGTGTGTTACGGTTTTGCAATTCTTTGTAAGATATGGCTTGGGGCCCAAAATCTGATCTTGCATGGAGGCCCTAATATTCTACGTAACGCCATTGTTAACTCGTAAATTTTTTTCATCAGATTATTTTCCAAAAACTCAATAAATGTTTTGTTTTTCAAAAATTTAAAATTTTGCAATAAATTTCATTAAGTTTCTTATGAATGTTTTTGTTTCATTGATTTTTATTAGATACATGAATATTTAGATCTATATAAATAAAATGTACTCTAATAAACTTAATTTTGGTGAAATATGTTTGTTTTTTTACTATATCCTTTAACACGAAAAAATATTTCATTTCCAAAATAATCAGTTTCGTGTTAAACAATTTTCACCGTATTCGGAAATATACGTATTTTTTTTTAAAAAAAAGATTAAAAACAAAAATATTAACAGCTAAACTAGTTTCATGAAAAATTTTATATTATTGTTATCATTCGAACTAGATGATGATTTAAAAAAATGACGGGGTAATCTTTCAAATTAGCTTTGATTTTACTCGCAAATTTTTTCTCATTTGTGTTCAATGGAACAAAAATACAACTTCAAATTGTTTTCTCGGAAGACCACACCTCTAAGCGGATACTATTGAACCACTTTGACCAGATGTCTGCAATAAATGTCAAAAGTAAATTAGCCCCTTTTCAGAGGAAAAGCAGTCAGACTCTCTGTCTCCGCTTTTTATCTCTAGAATCTTGCGCACCCTAATCAGGGTTCGGAGCACATAATTGCTTATTTCACAGCAATTTGAAAATGGCTTACTTTAAGGTTTTGGTGATTTTAACATCTCTAACAGAATTACTAGCCATTGTAACTCATTTGGAATTGTCCAATTAATATTATACGCATGTTGCTGCAATGACATAAAATCCTTTAGCTAAAAAATGTTTTTTTTCTCTTCTTTTTTGAATATAGAAACAATTATGAAGATTATAAATGTTAAGCTTTGGGTACATAGTGATCTCAATAAGGAAATTTTTCAATAAAATTTGTTACACCACCCTTTATACTGCACAAACCATTGTCTTTTTCAAATGGTTTGGATCATATCTACTGTTAAAAGTGTTGTGTAACTAATATTGCTGACAGTCTTAGAAAAGCAGAGTGCTTTAAAAATAAATAAAATTTTAACTTGTGCATTTCCCGTCATATAAATATTTTTTTCCAATTTTGCATTACCCAATCTCTAATGCTGTAGAAAGTCTTTCACAACTGTTATACAATTAAAATGCATGTCACCACAGCAAGAAATCCATCTAGCACTTTTTGAGATCAAAAAGTCAGACTTTCTAAGATGCAAGAATATTTGCTTCATATATTTGGTTTATACAGAACACATAAAAGCAACCTGAAAAATTACAACTATTTAAAGTATTTATGAAACAAATGCAGTATTAAAAAATGGTTTATTACTGGACAAAAAAATAGCAAATTCTTATTAATATATCTATCCAATAAAAAAAGACAATCACATTATATCATTACTTTCACCGTCATTTTACATTGCCCATGAAATATGTGTATGGATGCAAAACCTCTGTTTCTAAATAGGTAAGGTAAATTTCTCAAGGTCTATTCCTTATACTAATAACAAAAATATATCGCAAAGATGAATAATTTATTATTAGATTATTTATACGTGTTAAACATATTACTTTGGTATACACTTTTGCTTGTATAGATAGCAAGCATTAATATCCTGATCCAATATATTTATTAATATTAGTGAGTGAGTTAGTGAATATTAACGTCCCACTGTTCAGCTACACGAGGGCTTTTGGGGACGGTCCGCGTAATTTTGAACCATGGTCAAGTGACGCGGACGACACCTGAGCTGGCACCCTCTCCTAACTAACTCACCACACCAACGGAGGACGTTTGAGCTCTCGACAGATTTTCGCGCATCGTTCCCTACACGGCGGGTCTTCAGTGGTACTAGGATCGAACTCATGACATGCTAGCACGATCCGATGCCTTGACCACTTGGCTACCGCGGCCACTATTTAATATTAGACACTTACCTGCAATAGAAGTGTACAGGTATTTTCTAAATTCGTTTGTTCCAAAAGTATGAATCAATTTCTTTACCAAAAATTTTATTAATAAAGTATGATATAAAGGCACCGTAATACATTTTATTAGACTGCATCAGATGAATAATATACGAAGTAATCTTATTCTTCATAAAATAAAATATACTCTGTTTTTTGGAAAAAGCTCTATTATCTTAGAAAATATTATAAAAACTACGGATGAAA
>BMAO01004402.1:0-35539 GCA_019973975.1 Trichonephila clavata
TGATTTCACCAAACTCATTTTGTAGCAGATCTCTACTCTATGAATGGAATCTGCTTACCAATTTCAAGATTGTATGTCAAATAGTTTTACAAAGGAGACATTTATAACCTCCCTTAACACCCCTTGTGTTTGAATTTCGCAAAACCCGTGTTCCGTATTGTGTCTTTATCGCCTTTGGCGACGGAACTCTCGCCAAATTGGCAACCCTTGTAATCTCTCGAAAGAGTATAAAAGGCATTACGCACTTTCCCTTAGTAGGTTTCGCAATAAAGCTTTTTAGACGAACAGTCCGCATTCTTTCTTGAACCAACATATTACGCTCCGAACATGGTCCTTATCGAGCCAAAGGTATTTTTGATGAACAACTAGTTAACCCGCAGTTTCTTTGGATTTTGCTGTTAATCATTGAGACAGAATCATGACTTCTAGCGAAACCGGAATTACTCTGTTAAACCGCAAACGCGCGTGGTAATATGAAATGCCAGCTAACAAAATGGCAAACGCTTTACAGAAACAAACGGACTATCGATACCTGAACTTCAAGCTAACTGGATGTTGTGTTAAAATTACAGGATAAATTCGAACTATTGAAGAACGATTATTACGGATCGCAAATGATACTGAATACGCTGAAGCTGAGCCAAGTCTGAATTCATTGGAGGATGATCTGCAAGACTTTGAGGTACGTCTGAAAACGTCAATTAATAAATTTAAATACGAAGCAGAATCTTCGTCAATGCTTAACAATAGTCAGCCTAAAGGCTCCCAAATAAAACTACCTAAAATTCCTCTTCCAACTATTACCGGGAAATTGGAGGAATGGAATTTATTCAAGACTCAGTTTTGTGATCTCGTAATTGAAAATTCTCAGCTTTCGGATAGTGAAAAACTACATTATTTGCGCGGTGCTCTGAGGGGAGATGCTGAGATAGTTGAAACTTCTGCTGATGACTTTAATTCACTTTTTAAAGCTCTTGAGCAAAGATACGAAAATAAAAGAGTTATTGTTGACTGTCATATCAAAAATATTCTCAATGTGCAGGCAATGAAATACGAGAGATCTGGAGATTTGCGCATCCTATTAGATAATATTAAGAAAAATCTTAGATCATTAAAAATCTTAGACTTCGAAAGAGATAAACTATCAAACGCGTTATTATTAAATTTGGTTTTGGATAAATTAGATCGGGAAACAAGAAAACAATACGAATTAACATTAAAAGACAATGAAGTTCCTGATTTTGATGCGTGTTTGGAATTTCTGGAGAGAAGATATCAAATTTTGAGCAGCATTAATAAGAACATCCCGAAAAAATTAAATGATGAACGATTAAAATCATTTGTTGTTAAATCTAATAAACCGAACTTTTGTAAGGTCTGTAGAATGCAAACGCACGCATTGTATCAATGCCATAAATTTAAGGCAATGAATTTATCGGTCAGAACTGATTTGGTTAAAAAACTTAGAGTTTGCATGAATTGTTTAAGTGAATTTCATGCTGTGTCAAAGTGCAATTCTAAAAATCTTTTTGTCTGTAAGCAGAAGCATCATACTTTGCTTCATAAATACTCGACGCCATCAACTATCTACAAAACTGACCTTGAAACATTGGGTCCTGACTTGAATTCTTCACAAATCTTAAGCCATTTGGAACCCGATTCTTCTTCGGAGAACGCTCGCGTTTCATTCCATACTAATGGAAATAACAGTATTTTGATTAATACTGCAATAGTTTATGTGAGGGATTCTGATGGAATCAGACAACCCCTTTGCGTGCTATTTTAGACTGCGCTTCAGAATCAAGTTTTATTAGTTCAAAGTCAGCAGAAGCTTTGGGATTGCAGAAAGAAAAGGTAAACATTCCGATCAGTGGTTTGAATGATGCATCTATTTATATAAGAAAAAAGGTTTCCGCTCAAATCTCAAACGCTGGAAATGATTCGCAATGGGAAATTGACTTATTGCTTGTGCCAAAGATTAGTCACTTTTCTCCTTCTAAGAGAATTAATATAACTCATTTGAATATTCCTAGTAATATACACCTGGCTGATCCAAAATTTTCTATTCCTCAAAGAGTAGATTTGTTGTTAGGAGCAGAATTGTTCTTTGCATTTTTGGAAATTGATAAAATAAAAATTGGGAATAACTTATTTCTGCAGTCTAGCTGTTTTGGGTACCTAGTTTCGGGTAAAATTTCAGACGCAGATTTACATATTTCGACAAAGCATTGCTTTTTGGCTAAAAACTTTGAAGCTCTAAACAAAACTCTTGCTAACTTCTGGGAAATAGAAGACGTTGAACCTCGGGAAATTTGCAATAGCGATGAATTAACTGCAACGAGCATTTCGCGAAAACTCACACAAGAAAGGAAGATGGCAGATATGTTGTCTCTATGCCATTGAAACCAGAATTTCCGGAAACCATTTTGGGAAATTCTAAGATTATTGCATCTAAAAGATTGGATCAGCTATGGACACGCTTAGAACGTGACTCTACCATGAAGGCGCTTTACTCAGATTTTCTAAATGAATATGAATCTTTGCATCACATGAAGGAAGTGAAGGAGGATTCCAAGTCAGAGACGGGATATTATCTACCTCATCACGGTATTGATGCAGCGCTACAATTACTTCATTAATTTAACATATTATGTCTTACGCAGGTTCGACTAATTTCACTTATGTCTGCATCATATTAGTGGTTAGTACTTTAAAACTCAATTAATAAAACAATGAAATTAAATTCGTTTATTATGTTTAAAACATTACTAAGTTAAAATAATTACACTATTCAATTTTTAGAATAAGAATACAGCAACATTCCACTTATCTGAAACGGAGGCATGGAGCTGGGTGGTACTTGGACGGCCTAAATTCAACTCTCTTAATCTGAAATCATGTGTCAAATCTGCGTAATATCTGCCGAGAAATGTCCCGGTTCCTCCTTTTAAGTGGAGGCAAATTACCCCCTTTTTCATCCGCACGCACTTTGGTCCTGCCTAACCATTGGTCAGGAACCAAGCGCAGAGTCACAAATTTCGCGACGACTCTTCCAAATTATGAGTTCATTCAACTTTGCTGACCAGCCGTTGTGACCCCCTCAACTAAGGAATGCGACAACATCCTGTCAACAAGAAACAAGGGGAATACACACAAATTGCATGTGTCTTAGGGACCATCTTAAAACCCGATCAGCATCTAAGCCTTCCAGCCTCCAAGCCACCCATCACTCCTCCCCCCTTTCAGACTCACAAACACCTGGAAAGAGAGAAAAAAAAATAACACATATTTTACAGTAGACATACAAAAACTGAAATGGGAGTGATTAAATGACAATAGTAATAGTCCAACAGCGAGCCGGAAATGGATCTTCTTGACACGATGAAATCTTGGAAAAACAACTGCAGGAGAGGGAAAAAAAAAACTGGAGGGGGAATCCTTGATCCCGACGATTGAGCCTCTTAGTGCCAAGTGCAGTAGGAAGTCTGTTGTGAAGGTGAAGAAATAACGACAATTATGTCCTGTCGTTTGACGAATTGAAGAGGGGTGAAAAACACCACCCTGGAAGAATGTAGCCGCCCTAATGGGTAGCCTATTGTTGAATTCTCTTATTGACTTCGCGGCATTGTAGAAACCTTTAAACGACCGGACAACATGACAACCAAGCTGCGTGTCGTGTTCAATGCTAGCGCTAAAACTACTAGTGGTTATTCCTTAAATGATTTATTGTACAAGGGAGGTGCGCTTGAGGAAGACCTGTTTTCAGTTCTTATTAGATTCCGCAAACACATTTACGCCTTCACTGCGGACATAAAGCAGATGTTTACAATGATTGAGTTAAATGAAACTCAGACTAGGCTTCAAAAAATATTGTGGAAAGGTAGTAAAACGTCTCCTACTAAAGTATATGAATTACGAACTGTCACATATGGAACAGCAAGCGCTCCATATTTGGCAACCAGGGTTTTGCGACAACTCGCTTTGGATGAGGAAAAGAACTTCCCATTGGCTTCAAAGGTTCTCCTCCAGGATTTTTACATGGATGATTGCTTCTCGGGTTCTTCTGAATTAACGGAATTTGAGACTCTACATATGGAATTAAAACAGCTTCTTCAAAGAGGAGGAATGACGCTACATAAGTGGTGCACGAAACTTTCTCCAACCAATGCGAAGGAATTTCCACTTGACAGAAATTCCGAAGAAATCCAAGTAAAGACTGGGCATGATTTGGAACAGTGTAAGTGATACTTTTACTTACAAAGCCAACGTCAGTCTTAATCTCGGCTATACAAAACGAGACGTCTTGTCCCAGATCGCACGCATTTACGATCCATTTGGATTTCTAGGTCCCGTCATTTCCAAGGCTAAAATTTTTATGCAACAGCTCTGGCTACTTAAACTAGACTGGTATAAAATACTTCCTCCAGATATTTCGCAGCAATGGGAGAATTTCATTAAGACACTGCCCGACTTAGAGAAAATCAAGGTCCCAAGATGCTTTTTAAAGATTAGTGCCATTGGTGTAGTGCTTCACGGCTTTGCAGATGCTTCTTCTAAAGCTTATGGAGCAGTTGTTTATATGCAAACAGTGTCCATCACCGAGGAATCAAATTGCCAACTCTTGTGCAGTAAATCACGTGTTGCCCCGACCAAGCTTGTGACTATACCTAGACTCGAACCATGTGCATGTCTTCTTCTGTCGAAGCTTACTCGCAGAGTCATATCAGCTCAAAAGATGCAGATAGAGTCCGTGCAGTTGTGGTCAGATTCTACAATCGCTCTCTCGTGGATTAATACCCCTCCAAACCTGCTCAAGACCTTCGTCGAAAATCGAGTGTCTCAGATCCAGAAGTTATCCAAAGATTTCCAGTGGAAGCATATCTCATCTGAGAGCAATCTAGCCGATGTCATTTCTCGCGGACTGGATGTAAGGGAACTTGCAACTAACGATTTGTGGTGGAAGGGTCCTAATTTGCAGAAAATAACTGCAGCTACTCCTAACAGCTTACGAACTTCCAGTACTGTGACTGACCAGTGTTATACCAATGAACTTAAACCTATGCCTAAAGTGACTTTAAAGTTGAATATAGACTAATTTTATTGATAATTTTCTTGATCGTACAAATAATTTTCATAAATTAATTAGAATTTTAGCCTTTATTTTAAGATTTATTAAAAATTGTAAACCTGGTGTTAAACAAACCCTGGCACTTACCCTTGAAGAATATGGTTTGGCAGAGATATTCCTTATTAAACATTTTCAAGCGGGATATTTTTCTACAGAAATAGCTTCCTTGAAAAAGGGATCTTCAGTTCCCCAGTCAAGTAAGCTAAGATTTCTTAATCCCTTTATTGATAGAGAAGGTTTGTTAAGGGTAGGGGGTAGAATTTCCCACTCTAATGTCAGTTGGAACCAGAAACACCCCCTAATTCTGCCTGCTGGAAATTAGTCAAACATATATTTCAGTATTATCACAAGCGTGATTTTCATCTGGGTCAACAAGCTCCATTAAATACTGTACGTTTAAAATATTGGCCTCTTGGTGGTAGAAGCATAGCACGAAGAGTCGTTCATGAATGTGTAGAATGCTTCAAGAATAACCGTTATCGCCAATCAAATGATGGGGGATCTGAAAGAATAACGCCGAGTTCGGCTTTTCAAAATGCAGGATTAGATTTATGCGGCCCATTTCTAATCAAATATAAGGGACAGAGAAAGGGTACATTTCAGAAAGTCTATGTGGTCATATTTGTCTGTATGGCAACTAAAGCAGTTCACCTAGACTTTGTTTCAGATTTGACTGCTAACGCTTTGATTGCCACTTTGAAACGATTTTTTGCACGTCGTGGCAAAAGTTCAATTCTTTTTAGTGATAGTGCTACGAATTTCACTGAAGCTTCAGCAGAACTGAAACATCTGTACAAACTTGTCATAAAAGATGAAACCATTGCAACCCTGTTAGCCTCAGAGGGTATCAAATGGAAATTTTTGCCACCTAGGGCACCCAATTTTCGTGGCCTCTGGGAGGCGGGAGTAAAATCCTTTAAGTATCATTTGAGAAGAGTGGTAGGCTCCGTAAAACTAACGCTGGAAGAATTTATAACTGTAATAGTTCAAATTGAGGGCATCCTCAATTCACGACCTCTCACTCCTTTATCATCTGATACAGACGATTACCAAGTATTAACTCCAGGCCATTTCTTGATAGGAAGACCCATAAATGCTATCCCTGAACCTGACATAGCTGATAAAGAGAGGATAACCTTCTTAATAAATGCCAGAAAACCCAAAAATTTGTTCAAACAATATGGAAACGCTGGCAAAACAGCTATTTGAGTCATTTACAACAGCGTACAAAATGGGTGTTTAAGCAACCCAATATTCTCCCTGGTATGATGGTTTTAATTAAAGATCCTCAACTCCCAACCTGCAATTGGTCATTGGGTAGGATTATTAAGTCTATTCCAGGTACTGATGGAAATGTCAGAGTAGTTGATGTACGTACGCCAAGAGGTAACTACAGGAGACCTCTTTCAAAAATTTGTATTTTGCCAATAAGGGACAACCTTAGTCTTCTGTAAAGCAACTAATTGCATTTCAGTGTTAATTGTATTTTTAATTAACTTTTAACTTTGTTATTAGTTTAACTTGTATTCGCTCTTATTTAACTCTTTGTATTGTTACATTGCATAATGTTAATTTTTATATTTGAAATATATGTCTGATATTTCAACGTCGCGCGGGATGTTCCGTATTGTGTCTTTATCGCCTTTGGCGACGGAACTCTCGCCAAATTGGCAACCCTTGTAATCTCTCGAAAAGAGTATAAAAGGCATTACGCACTTTCACTTAGTAGGATTAAGTAAGGAAACACTCAGTACTTACCATGCCTGATATGGACGTAGATCCTCCGGATCGACAAACATTGTGTAGTAAAAGAGAAAAGCTTCTTTCCACTATAGAAACATCAGGAATTCTGATCGATAATTTTATCGAAGTTATCAACGTGCCTGATTCGCCACAAAATCTCCAGATGAAGGAAATAGTCAAGAGACAGATTATGGAGCACCAGCAAGGTAAGGATGCTGCCATAGCTGAGCTTGATACTATTCCCCCATGTAATAACCATAACTGCTTTCAGTGCAGAAATAATAGAATGCACCCTACTTCACCCTCCCCAATGCAAGAGGAAACACTAATTATCGACGAAAACCCCCCAGTTAACTGTGATAAGAGCGAATCGGCTGAGATTTCTCTCCCGAAACGCAAACCCAAGAAAAAGAGGAAGAAAGCTAAGGACGTTACGGACGACTTTGTCTTCCCTAAACGAACAGCCAGGCCTGCCTCTCCCAACGCTACTGAACCCATACCCATAACAAATAGTTTTTCGGATCTAGAATCCGAAGTAGAAGACGACGAACAACATAAAGTTTTACCCCATGAACCCCCTACCCCTATTCCAATCTCACCCATTTTTCTTAAAATTAAAACCACCGTTAGAGAACAACTCAAAGCTATTTACTCCAAATTCCCTGAAATCACAAATAAACCATCTGGCGAATTTCTCAGACTAATTGCAAACAATAGTGAAGAATACCATAGCCTCACTCAATTTCTTGAACAAAACAAAGATTATGAATTCATTGTAACTAAACCTAAAATAGAAAAACCAATTAAAATTGTCATTAAAGGACTCCCCATTTTCTCCAAGACCCACGAGATCCCAGAGGATCTCGAAGAAGACGGATTCACAATAGACAATGTAATCCAACTAATTTCCAAAAAAATCAAAGCCCCTCTCCCATTTTTTCAAGTGGTCTTACCCAGGAATCCAAACAACATGAGAATCTTTGACACAACCAAGGTGGGATTTATGCAAGTTAGAGTAGAGGGTTACCTCATTAGAGGAGTTACCCAATGCTTTAATTGCAATAAATTTTATCACACGGCAGCCAATTGCCACCTAAAGCCAAGATGTCTCAAATGCGGTTTGGAACACCAGACGAGGAATTGTACCATAAAAGAACGTCAGGAAAACCCACTATGCATTAACTGTAACGAGCGCGGTCATACGGCCTCATACACTAAATGTCCCAAGTTCCCCCAACCCAAAAAAGGCACTACATTAAATAATCCAGACAGTAACAAAAACTTTGAAAGTAGCACAATAACACCAGGAATTTCCTTCGCTAACGTCGTTAGCGAAAAAATACCCCCTCCCCCCTCCCCCTGCACCGAAAATATTCAAATAAACCATGCAAAAGACAAAGTCGATCGTGAGCCTTGTGCTGATAGCAATTTTTCTGACCTAATTCAAGTTTTTGAATTAGTTCAAGTCATCTCTAGGATATTAAAAAGATCCCCCGAAATTTTAAATCTACTACCGAAACTCAAACAAGCAGAAAAAGATAATAATGCTGCGTATGTTCTTGTCGAAGCTCTGCTCGACAAGAAATAATTCCAAATTCTTTACCTTTATTTTCTAAGCTTACATCCTCATTTTATTACTTGACTAATTTTTTATTCTTATCAACCTTTAATTTTCCTCAATACAAAGTATGTTTATTTAAAGTCCAACGGCCCTTTTTTCTTAAATCTCCATCGGCCCTTTTCATATCAAGCTCACTGCAGTATCCAATCCCATTGCTTCCATCATAGTCCAGACTCCTCGCACCCCATTGGCCCACTTCTCTGAAGCCACGCCTCCATCCTCATTCCAATCCACAATACCAAGCCAACAACATTGCCAGATAAAGGGCGGAGGGACCTGGCGGTCCCAGTCCCTTGATTCAACATTATGTCATTATTATGTCACTTAGTAGGTTTCGCAATAAAGCTTTTTAGACGAACAGTCCGCATTCTTTCTTGAACCAGCATATTACGCTCCGAAACAACCCGTTCTTAGTGGATCTCGGAGGACCATGTCTACCATATTTCAAGTCTGTAGGTGGAGTAGTTCCGGAGATATCGTGATTACTGCGTGAGTGAGTGAACTTTATCTTAAGCTATTTTGATATTTTTGGGATATTTGTTCGGGAGCACCTAGAACCCCAACTCTGATTTTGAAAACATTTTCAAAAACCTTCCCGGAGATGTACTTAATTTCCCAAATTTTCTCGGCAATTGGATGTATGGTTTTTGAATCTATCGAGTACAGACAGACACACATTCATTTATATATATATAGATATTCAAAATTTCAATCGTAACAATGCACACACGGTTTGGCTAGTTTCGCTGAAAACTGATTTTCGACGCCAACTTTTGTCATTGTTTTAAGTTACATTGTTACAGCAATCTATATAAATCGTAAGTTGGTGTCGAAAACCGGTAATTAATTTAATTAACTGGTAATTAATGAATTAATAGTTGAAAAAACTATATTAACATCGAGTGTCATCTACTACAAGTTTGAAAAATTTATTTGAACTTGATTGGATTAATAGAAATTTTTTTATTAACGAATGGAAATTTGAACAAGATAAATATATATACATAAATAAATATAGAGAGAGTGTGAGCTAATATTAGGAATTGAATAACCACATTTATCTCTTCTGGTATTTAAAGTAGATAAACTTTTTCTTTCACACTGTATCAATCTTAAGTATGGTCTAAATTTCAAGTCTCTAGCTCTTCGGGAAGTCAGTTTAAAATCAATTACAAAATTCCACGCAGACAGACAAACAAGAAAGCGAGCTAATAAAAGCATGGTAATGTTAAGTGCCAATCGTATTATCACCTTTTAAACGTATTGCTATAATTTAATTCGTATCATTATTTCTAAGCATATTGCTTTAAAAAAATGTTTAGCTGTTAGATCATAAGTTATTTTTTTTCACATGCACGAGTCTTTTATTTCCATTCTCGGAGAAATGTTTATGTTATGGCAAGAATATACCGACGCATTCACCCTCCTCTTTTTCACTTAAAAAACACTTTTGTTTTGTTTGTTTTATTTGTATTAACCACAAAGTTATTCGCTTTTAAGTTTACAACTTAATCTTTTAGTCTCTAAATATGGAATTAGTCGCCAAATTTGGTATTGGTATATGGAATTTGTCGTCAAATCTATAAATGGTATATGCAACAGATCGTCGAATCTGAAAATGATCTACACTATTAAAATTCGAAGGTAAACAAACGTATGTATGTATGTATGTTTGCATCTATCTATATGCTTCTATCTTCTCACGAACCGCACCACGCAGACACTCACCGAAGATACCAAAAGATCGGGAATGATCTGAGGAAGCCGTTTTAACCATTCCGATATTGTAGTTAATTAAAAAGATATTAAATAAAAACCTTAAAATGCCTAATTGTTTTACCACTGTGAGTTGTTTATTTCGCAAAGCCTCCGTTCCGTTTCGGCCAAGCAAAGTTGCGACTTTTTCGACTATTTTAAAATAGCCATTTAATTTTCGCTTTTAAAATCAGACAAAAAATAATTACAGAATCGGAACTATCATTTATTTCGCCACGATATGGTAGAATTATTTTTACAAAACATTGATATTTTCTATTTTAACCATTTTTTCTAAAACGAGGTTAAAACCGATGCGTTTACGAAAATAATTTTTAAATCATTGCGTATGAATTTCTTTTCGTGTTATTTTAACAATATTCTACACTAAATAACCGTATGCCTTTCTCTTTTAGAAACCATCATTTAAAAAAATAATGCTGAAAACTTTTTTTTACGATTTCTTAAAAATTACTCAATGTTAATTAAACATTTAATAATTTCTTCATTTATGAAGATAGTAGCACGAAACCTTTTTTCCGTGTGTAGAACAATATTACCGTAATCTGTACGAAGATTGAAAAAATTGCTTAAAAATTCCAGATTTTAAAAAAGTTTTTGCGTTTTTAGTCCAATAATTTTTTTACGAGAATCTGCTAATTGTTTCTTAAAAATTCTTTATTTAAAAGGAACCATTGTTGACATTATCGATGTGTGAAATTTCAATTTAAAAATTAAACCCTCAAAAATAAGGAAAACTTTGAAAAGACATTCTCAAGATTTAAGTGCTTTGTGCGCATGCGCCAGGGAATCTGCAAAGGTCATTTTGTTCTTGGTTAGGTTTTGAAATGGGAAAGAGAAGGGGGGCAGAGAGAGCTTAGAGTGATGAAAGATTAAGGGAATATCCCTTCATGCAATCTCATCGCTTAAGTCAGTGCTTCTCAAACTTTGACCGCTGGTGACCCAATTTCAATCATAATTTTTAGCACTCCCCCCTGTATAATAATAATAATGTATTTAATATATATAATAATGCACTCTTTGGTGCTAAAGCTACAATACGATTTTAATTACAAACCGTACAAATTTTTACAAGATAAGTATTAAATTTTGTGTATGGAACTTGTAAGTAATATAATTACTTTTAAGCAATAGGTTTATTACATGTTACTTTTTCTAATTGAAGTGAAAACTTCTTTAGCGGCGTTGGGCAATTTTTGGTAGGGGAAACTCTGTCGGGTTCGCGTATAATAGTGAGTACTAAATAAATATAATGATATTTTTAAGATGAAAAATAAATAACAGAAAATTATTTTAAATACTCGTATTTGTTTTGGTATTTGAAAATTTTATATTATTTAAAATTATTTTAAATCTTTGTATTTATACTGGCGTTTAAAAATTTTGTATTATTTATTTTCTAATATTTAACCTCAGCAATGCATCACACAATCCGGATTAGCATTTCACATTGGCTTTGACGTTTTCTTACTACCGTGGTAAAACAGACTTTTAGTTGTTTTATCGTGGATTTTGAAATTAAAAATGTTACAAAATCTAATAATGATTCAAGATTAATGTGTTGAAGTTTAAAATATGGTTATTAATGAAAATAAACATCATAAAAGATCAAGTCATCTAGAGGATCTTCGAATTGAAAAGGTTACAAAACAATACACTACAAACGGTCACCAAAACTTTTCTAGTATTCATCTCGAGGATTTTTTGAAATGTTCGACACATATGAATAAAGTTTAATGCAATTATCTTTTTTAAAGAAGAAATCATTAAACGATTGATTTAAGTATTTTGAGTGTTTTATTAAAATTTGTTCAAAAAAGTTTTTGGCTTTTTATTTTTTAAATCACTGATTTGATACAGATAAATATTCTAAATGAATCTCAGAAATATATTGAATACATTCTTTCATCTTAATCTGACATCAATAATGATTTAATTTTGAAAATTAAATAAAGATAAAATGATAAAAATTGAAGCAAAAATAACTTTTTCACTCGCATTTTTTTTACTCGCCAAATTTGCTGATTTTCGCATGTTTAAGTCAGAACTTTTTGGTGTAACCCTTGAATTAGATGTGAAGTTTCAGGTGAAACAGTTGAAAGCTATTTGGCGCGAAACCATTTTTCGACGCCAAGGCTTGGCAAACTGTAAAATCGCGTATTTTTTATTAAAGTTTTTATTTTTAGGGCTTAATCTTTAATGTGTGAAGTTTGAAAGCATTAACTTAATTTCGAAAATAAAGGACTTTTAAATAAAAAATTTACAAAAAATCCTTTTTAGATTATTTCTTGCAATAACGTTATTTTACGAAAATCACAAAAAGTTTTTTAAAATCCGTAATTTTTAAGCGATTTTTTCAATCTTCGCACAGAAGTTTGATAACATTATTCTACAAACGCAACAAAGGTTTCGTATGATAATCTTAATAAATAACTAAGTTATTCAATGTTAAGTTAAAAATTTCGACAATTTTTCGAAAAATCTTATTTAAAAAATAAAATGCCCAACTTTTTTTTTTTGACTGGTTCTAAAAGAAAAAGGCTTGAAGTTATTTAGTGTAGAACATCGTTTTCATAACACGAAACTAAATTCATACGCAACGATTTCGAAATAATTGTCATAAAAACGCTTTGGTCTTAACTCGATTTTAAAAAAATCTTAAAAAATAGAAAATATTATTATTTTGCAAAAACATTATACTGTATCGTGGCGAAAGAAATGATCTTTCCGATTCTGTAATTATTTTTTTTAAAAAAACAAAAATCGGATGGCTGTTTAAATAACGTCGAGAATATCTAAAAATTTCACCCTCTGTTCATTCACGACGCTAGGCGGGAAAAATAACGCGCAGGGTTAAGACAATTATGCGTTTTAAGGTTTTTAATTCATATCTTTTTAACTAATTACAATATCTGAAAGAAAAATAGTTTACGTCCTATTCTCAGACCTACTGAATATACGCATAAAATTTCATTAGAATAGGCCACACCATTTCGGAGGAGTTTGGTTACAAACACTGTGACAGGAGAATTTTATATATTAGATATACAGGAACTAATTTGTCATCAGTACACTACACATTAAATATCTTTTAGAAGTGGTTTTGAAATCGCTGCAAATAAAATTTTGCCATCCGATAGTTTTCAATCAACGATGACAGTCTCGCACTAAGAACTCAAAATGAAAATAATTTAAAAGAATGGCTTATTCCTGGCAAAAAAGGAATTACATTAAGAAGCAAAAATTTAAGTAATTTTTTATAGAAAACAGAAAAATATAAGTGCCTGGATTTAAGGAAATAGAACACAAGGTATTTAGAAATGCCAAGAAAAGAAGCAGAAAAAAATAAATTGAAACTGGAAAAATAATAACTGCGTATAAAAGTGTGGGGTGATCAATATTGTTATAATTTCTTACTAGTTCTATTCCAAAATGCAGAGTTAGTGTAAAAACGTAGTACAAAGGCCCCCACGCTTTTACCACAATGACATTAACGAGAAAATCATTTTATTCTTATATTGAGATTTTAGTTGGATAAAAGCGTGTTTTTATAAACTATATTTTAAATTTATGGTTCATATGTGTCTGACTGAACAGATTTCAGCACAGGTATTATTAGATTAGGCATTTGTTGTGATAATAACTCGCCTAGTTGGTAACTCCGATTGATACTTGCGTCTTATTGCAACCTATTGGTGACATTATATGAAATGAAGACCTTGGTTGCCAATTCAGCATGCACCACACATAGGAAATCGGGGTGGCCAACAGCAAATTATTTAGAGTTGGCGATATGAAAGTACCCTCCAATTTCTTGTGTATTGTATGTGCTGAATTGGCAAACAGGTGTTTCATTTCATATATTGTCGCCAGTTGGTTGCGATAATACATGAGTACCAAGATTTCTTTTGTTTGCAGGTATGTTGTATACAAGTGGAAAAACATGTTTTTGTACCCAAGCTGTATTAATTTTTGGTACTTGCATATTATTGCAACCATATTTGAGAAATATGTAATTACACATGGTTGTCAATTTGGCTCATACTACATATACAAAATTGGGGTCACCAACTTGGTGCGTTATCTTGAACATTGGCATTGTTGTGGTAATATGTATCGTAAAATCTGGTGTACAATGCACATTTTTAACACAAAAAATAAGATTGAATTTTATGTGTGCACATTATATGCCATAAAAATGAGAGCTTTAAAAAAACGTGAGCATAGGGAAAAAATTAGATTTCTACATAGATTGAAATGTTGTTCATTTAAAAGAAATGGCGTTCCTTATGAACTTAAAAGGTTGCACTTCTAGATGTATACTATTTTTTACTAAAGCTTAGAATAAATGACTCAAACTTTAAGAGCATGGCTCACATACATCTCAGGTTTCTTCATGAAAAAGGGGGTGCACATTATACAGCAAATAAACATAGAAATTAAAAATTGCTACTTTAAGTGCGTGTTATACGATGGTATGCATGATATGCCAGATTTTACGGTAAGAATATAATTTTTCTCTACCTTTCTTTAATGAGTAAAAGTATAAAATATATTTGTATTGGGTTAAATATAAAGAATCTGATATATATACATTTATTTTCATCCAAGTAAACAAAACACTATAGTCACAATAAAGGTCAATATGTTGCGAATTAAAACTTACTTTGACTCAGCTTCTCTCCCTCTTTTTTTTTTAAATATCAATTTAATAAGATTTTTTAAATGGTCATAAGTATAGCTTTCTGCACTATGTTATAAGATGAATCCAATTTAAACAATGTAGACCAATTATTAATAATACAAAATATCCATTAAATATTAGTATTAAAGTAGATTAAATTTTTACATGCTATGTCCCAAACTGAAAATTAAAAAACAATTTTGAACTAGATTAAGTTCATTTTACTAACTCTAATTTTGCTCAATCTGTGTTATTTTCAGTAAATTTTGATTCTTTCAATATTCGAAAATGAGGGTGAAAGGAATCATAAAATAAATGTATTAAAATAGTTGACTTTTAAATAATTTCTTTATGGGAACTTTTCCATACATTTACCAATAAGCTAAAAAAGTTCTTTAAAATTTACTAGAAATTAGTCTCTTGAAAACAAAAATTTATTTTGTAGGCTTGACTTTTTCAAAACATGCAAGCCATTTTAATCTTTTTAATTATTATTCAATATGAAAATAAAACTAAAATTATTCCTATGTTGCATATTTGCATATAAGCAAGTGCCCAAAAAATCAAACAATATGACATTATGAATCAAGTAAATTTCATTAACTACCCAAAATTCGCAGTTGGTGAAAATTTTCAAAATTACTTTTGTGTTTTTATTTTATAGCCTATACATTTAAGATTCCAAAAACACTCTATTTTTGTTTCTATGATATCTAGAAGCAAAGTTGTAGCATAATTAGTAAACTGGAATTGGAGTTAAAAAAACCAGATGCTGATCCCTACACAAAATATTTTTAAGATATTGAATTTAAATTTTCAGAACATGTTTTATTTAGTTCTATCTGTGTTATGAATCAAAATCTAATCTCTGTGTATATACAGTGGACCCAAAAAGTGTTCGTACACTTGCAATTTCATATAAGATTTATTGTTTCCGACTAATAAAAATTAATATTTTGGAATTGTAATTTTTTTATGATATTTGCAACTTGTTCTCGGCGGAATGATATAGTTATTTTATTAAAAATGGATTAATTTTTTAAAATAATAATTATACTAAAAGCTACTGAAAAATTACGCCACTAAAGTCTTCGTACACTTAACAAAAATCTCAACATAGCTTTATATAAATATTATTTCTTTCTTAATTTAGAAAGTAGGATATCTTTTAGTGGTCCACAACAACTTTTAAATGTCTCGGTATAGATTTAATCAGTTTTTTGTAATTGCATCGATTTACCATGCTTCAGTGATTATTGTTTTTACTTCCGATTATGTGTTTGTATGTCATGTTTTCTTTTTAAATCTAGTTCTCCCCAAATATGCTCTGCTGGGCTAAATAAATTGATTGAGGAGGTGTTTTCAAAATTTTGGGTACAGTTTTAGACACCAGCGGTGTACATTGAGAGCAGTTCGCCAGGCGTCATTATCCTGTTAAAAAATGTCGTCTGAAATATCCAAATTTTGAGAGGATAATTTAAAATTTCTCTTTAAAATCATGAGCTCTACTTAAATATTTTAAAAAGAAATTTTAAAGTCTGTCCAAAATTTGATATTGAATATGACTGTTTTTTAACAGGATAATGATGCTCTCAATGTACACCGCTGGTGTCTTTATAACTGCCCAAAATTTTGTGAAAACACCTCCTCAATCAATTTATTTAGCCCAGCAGAGCATATTTGGGGAGAACTAGATTTAAAAAGAAAACAAACACATAATGTGAAGTAAAAACAATAATCACAGAAACATGGAGGTAAATTGATGCAGACATTACAAAAAAATGATTAAATCTATACCAAGATGTTTAAAAGTTGTTGTGGACCACTAAAAGATATCCTACTAAGTTCTAAATTAAGAAAGAAATACAATATTTAAAGCTGTTGAGATTTTTGTTAAGTGTACAAAGACTTTTGTGGCATAATTTTTCAGTAGCATTTTGATTATTAATTTTTAAAAATAATAGTTATACTATTTTTAAAAAAATAAGAACAAGTGGCAGATATAAAAAAATTACAATTTCTATACATTAATTTTATTAGTTGAAATCATTAAATTTTATAGGAAACTGCAAGTGTACGAACACTTTTGTGGTTCACTGTATTTATGTACTTCATTGCATTTAAATGGAAAAAAAATCATTAATTTTTTTAAAAAATCGAGTTTTTGCATAAAATTTGGCATATTTAAAAAACTTTTAATTCCTAATACATATAAAAATGTTCCATTATTTATGTACTGTATAAATATTATTTGAATACATTCATTAGAATTTTGTGTAAAAGATCCTAATTGCAATTTTTCATGAAAATTTTACTAAACTCGACAGTTTTTATAATCTATAAAACTCTCCAGGAATCTGCAAAAGGGTTAAAAAATTAGTTAAACATGAAGCTAAAGAGTTTGAGCTATAAATATGGTGAGTTTAAGAAATGTACAACTAGTAGAACATTTTTCATATTGTATTTAAATCTTTACGGTGAAGCCAAAAAACATAGTTTCTCAGACAATGCTTTTAAAGTTCACAAATGGATTTCTTTTTAAGATGAATTGAAATTTTCAAAAAATTTTTATTTGTATTATAGACTAAAATCTCTACGTATGTATTTATGCATTTTATTGCACATACAATTTGTGAGAAAAAAAACATGCTTTTTTTTAAAAAATTGACAAATTTCAAAAAAATAATGTAACTCTTATCGCTCTAGGCACAGATAAGGATGTTATTTTTGTGCAGTTTTAATATTATTTGAATATATTAATTAGAATTTTCAATACAAGGTTTACTGTAACTGCAATTTTTCACTAAAAATTCTCAATCTATCCAAAATAATTTAAAATTTTGTGGAATTGTATTTTAATTCCTGACTCAAGTGTAGTATAGGGGGCCTTTCGATTTGGCGATTTTTCTTTGGATTTTTATTATGATGAGATGACATTCATTCTGGCTTCGGGAAACCTATCGCTAATTGGCGATCGATTTTGGTCACCAAAAAAATTTGATATCGCCCATACTACACTTTAACCTTAATTCCTAGTTCTATGCACACCCTTTTTAAAGAAAAAGTGTTGTTTTAGTTGAAAATTTGTTTCAATAAAATGCTCCGAAGGTAGCCACATACCTTAAATTTGTTTTTTTAAGTAATCCGTCAAAAAAAAGCAGATTTTTATCACATTTTTTCGCTAAATTCCTATAAAAGCATATTAAAAACAAGGCACATACTTTTGTAAAACAAATAGGTGAAAACTTTAATTCAAAAGTCAAGAAAAAGACTATTTTGAATTATAACAAAATCAAAACAATCTAGTACTCATGTGTTCGTCCGCGGGTAGTTCTCGACACATTTGAAGCTAAAAACACAATTCTTATATATACGTCCATACCACGGACACAGCTCCTCACTGACGTATATATACTATTTTACCACTGGAAGGGTTAAATAAGAAACTGAACATTTCATTACAACATTAAAAAAAATTATTGTTCATAAATTAAAATATTTGTTGGAAATATTGTGCAGCAAAGAAAAAGTGATCTGTTTTCTGAAAGTCAGTTTCATTCGCAGAACATGTAACAAACCATTAACGGTAAAGAAGGGAAAAAGGAAAAAAGTTTTAAGGGGCCATTGGATTTTCAAAAACATTTTAAAAAATTAATACATCATTAAGAACGTTTTAAAGCAAACCTCGTTGAAATCTGACAAAATTTACGCTCTCAGCACGTAAAAATGTGTCTAAAATATTTGTAATATGTAAAGAAACAGAACTTTCGTTAGATTTCTGTTTGGAATGTTTTGATTTTTTATTTGTTTCATCAGTATCTCGCACTTAGAAGCAACAAAAGTTCTGTTGGCGACTCACCTCGTACTTTTAAATCCTGCTCAAGTGATGAGGTTAACAATTTTACAGCTTAGAATTACTGACCAAAAATATCAGCATCTTACAAAACAATAATTGATATTGGTCTGAAATGAATCAATATTCATATATGATGATAAACTAGCTAATCACCTAGATATTATGAAAATCTGGGTTTTAAAATAAATGTTTTTCTGTTATTTCTGTTTCAGGCATGAATAACGAGAGTGGAAATTGTCTATAACTCTCACAAAAACGGCTTCTACGGCACTGAGAATGAGAAACAAAATAGGCAGGAACACTTTATGAAAAAAGTAGCCTCAATATATGAAATGGATACATGTTAAATGTAAAAAGATTTATTTTAATGTAAAAAAAAATAAATCTTTAAACTTTATTTTCTCAGTTTCTGAATTTTCCACTTTCTTTCAAAGTTTAAAGGCTTTGGTTTCAGAGCTACGATATTTTATATGTAAAATGTAGTAGATCTGCATTCTGTATGTCTCAGTTTTTGGGATTGGATTAGTAGAATTTATTTTGTAATTTGATAAATTCTAAAAAAAAGATTGATTATAAATCTTTTAAATTTATTTTAATTTTAAAAAAATGCCAAAATATGATTTAAATTTAAAATCGAAGGTATACAGGCATTCTCAAGCTTTTATTTTATATAAAAACACAGGATCTACCTTTAGTCTTCCAAAAGTTACTTTGTGTGTAACAGAAAGAGAGCTATTTAGTTTTTTCTATTTTTGTATCCACATTTGTTATGCTATTTAAAAAATTACAATAATTTTACAGCAAAAATTTTTCTTTTATTTTCTGCACGAACTGCAAGAAACATTTTAAAAGGAAAAGAATTTACTGGTTAATGAGGAATCGGAAAAAGTACGTCAAAATGTGCAATATCAAGACTCCGCAAGGTACTATTCCCCCTTTAAGTCGACTGACTACTTTCTCCAACCGTGATTTTTTAAAAGTATGTAAATGATTGAATATGTTTATTCCATTTAGTGTAATTAGAATATAC
This sequence comes from Trichonephila clavata, assembly GCA_019973975.1. Taxonomy (NCBI): domain Eukaryota; kingdom Metazoa; phylum Arthropoda; class Arachnida; order Araneae; family Nephilidae; genus Trichonephila; species Trichonephila clavata. The sequence continues at coordinate 19,839 of BMAO01004402.1, forward strand.
ATATAATTTTTTAAAGAATAATTATTACCCCGCGATAGAAGTGAAACTGCTTTGGCGACGTTGGCCGTAAATACAGGTATAGATCGAATTATATTAAACTGCTAACTTACTTTAATCCAATAAAATTCAAACATTTTATGAAAATAAAATTTTTATTCAATTTTCTGCATCATTATTTTCCAAGAAAGACGCAATAGGTGTGTGGTAACTGAAGTAGGATATAAAATTCCTCGATTGTAGTCAATCAAGAAAATGTGAGAAAACGCACCAATCGTGTGGTTCTGTAAATTATTTTTCCTTCTCTAGAATCAGTATTCATTGTCAAATTCAGTGTCCGTTTCAAGAATTCAATGAGTGGCTTTGCTTTTTCTAAACAAAATTAACATTTAAGTCTCCAGTTAAGATAATCGGCTTTTAATCATCATCGGATCCAATGATTGCAGCAGCCTCTGATGTGTACAGCACTAAAACTTAATGGATAAAGATGATAAAGCTGCGACAGAACTACCTGGTGATAAATGGACTTTCGCCAGGAGCTGCTAGTTCTTTTTTTTTTCACGAAACTTTTCCTCTTTTTGCATTTGTTCTAGGCTATCTGACCAGAATTTATTTTGATTCAATGGAAATAAAAATTAATGCAAACCTCGTCGAAATCTGGCAATAATTACACTCTCAGCAATAAAAATTTAGTCAAAAGACGATCTTTATAAAAATGTAAACAAGATTTTTCGTTTTCAATTTGGAATTTTTTTATTTATTTGTCTCATCGTATCTCGTGCTTTAAAGAAACACGAGGAACACATCGTGGTTCTAAATCCCGGTCAAGTAATGAGGTTGGTCTCTCACTTTTACAGCTTAGTATAGGCCAAAAATATCAGGATCTTCCAAATATAACAATTGATATGAAATGAATCAACACTGATATTTGATGATGGACTAGCTAATCGCCTAGGTATTATGAAACTTCCGGGTTTTAAAATAAACTACTTTACTGTTATTTCTGATTTTCAGGCATGAATAAAGGGAGCGAAAATTACCTATATCTCACAAAAAAAAAAGGCTCGTAAGATATTGAGAATGAGAGAAAAAATATGCATGTCACTTGTCATATGAACACTTATTTTTTTGGGAATGAGGTCAGTAGAATTTATTTTATAATAGGAGATGAATAAGAAAAAAGTAGTGATTTTAAATTGTTTAAATTTCTTTTAATTTTAAAAAATACTAAAATATAATCTAAATTTAAAATTGGAGATATACAGAATACAAGTATTCTTCAGCTTTAATTTTATATAAAAATATAGGACCTACATTAAGCCTTTCAAAAGTTATCTTGTGGGTAATAGAAAGAAAGCTATTTAGTTTTTACTATTTTTGTATTCACACATATACTTTATGCTATTTAAAAAAATACAATTCTACAGCAAAATCTTTTATTTTAAACTTTGCTGCATGAACTGTAAGAAATTAATACTAAAATGAAAAAACGTAAAAATGTGCAATTTAAAAACTCCGCGTACTATCCCCTTTAATACCATGATGTTAGTATATATATAAAACAGAGACTGAAGAATGCAGAATTTGCGGACTATTCTTTGACAATGTCACCAATTAATAGGCGATTTTTTTGTGAAATACAGATTGTCAGCAATTATCATTGTCTGCCAATAGGAAGTATCAAACTCAAACGCTTAAAGCGGGATAACTAATTGCTACCATCAGGTTCAAGATATTGTTACGTAGATCGGGGTTCCAGGATATTTTGCAAATCAGTCGTAAACAACAAGACAGTTCTTTAAGAACAATGATAATTTATTATCGAAAATCAAGCCTTGAAACACAGGATTCAACTGCAAAAATTCACAGAATAAATATCGGAAGGATTTCACACCTTCAACAGCACTTAGACACAATTATCAGTATCTAAAAATACACGAATATATAAGCTTATTCACATGCACAGCCGAGCTAATCACGATCAAGGCAAGTTTACTAATCGCTTGTCAAAACCAGACTGACTGTTGCGGCGCGTATCGCTCTATTTATAGCCGTGGCCGAAACTTGGAGAATGCTTAATATTTTAAGGATTGATTGGCGCAGATTAGCCGAAATCGGCTCTTGCGCCATTAAACCCAACATTCATTCACTCATTCATACATTCGTTCATGACGTTTCCCCAGCCAAATGTCAAAAAAATGAAATTTTTTTATTGCAATAACTTTTGATCTAATTCGAATTTTGAAAAGCGCTACATGTATACGTGATCAGCGTCGGATTTTAAAATAAGAAAAGAGTTTGGTTGGAATACGAGTTAGAAATTTTTTCGGAGTTCATGAGTCTCCCCAGCCAAATATCCAAAAAATGTGAAATTTTTTTATTGCAATAACTTTTGATCTAATTCGAATTTTGAAAAGCTCCACATGTATTCGTGATCAGCGTCGTATTTTACATAAGAAAAATGAGTTTGGTTGGAATAGGAGTTAGAAATTTTTTTGGTGTACAAGACGGCTCAAGAGCCAAATATCCAAAAAATGTGAAATTTTTTTATTGCAATAACTTTTGATCTAATTGGAATTTTGAAAAGCGCCACATGTATTCGTGATCAGCGTTGGATTTTACCATAAGAAAAATGAGTGGTTGGAATAGGAGTTAGAAATTTTTTCGGTGTTTACGACGCCTCAGCCAAATATCCAAAAAATGTGAAAATTTTTTATTGCAATAACTTTTGATCTAATTCGAATTTTGAAAAGCCTGACATGTATTCGTGATCAGCGTCGGATTTTAAAATAAAAAAATTGAGTTTGGTTGGAATAGTAGAAATTTTTTCGGTGTTCATGACGTCTCCCCTGCCAAATATCCAAAAAATGTGAAATTTTTTTATTGCAATAACTTTTGATCTAATTCGAATTTTGAAAAGCGCCACATGTATTCGTCATCAGCGTCGGATTTTAAAATAAAAAAATTGAGTTTGGTTGGAATAGTAGAAATTTTTTCGGTGTTCATGACGTCTCCTCAGCCAAATATCCAAAATGTGAAAATTTTTTATTGCAATAACTTTTGATCTAATTGGAATTTTTAAAAGCGCCACATGTATTTGTGATCAGCGTCGGATTTTAACATAAGAAAATTGTGTTTGGTTGGAATAGGAGATACAAATTTTTTCGTTCATGACGTCTCCAAAATATCCAAATCCAATAAAATTTTTTTATTGCAATAACTTTTGATCTAATTCGAATTTTGAAAAGCGCCACATGTATTCGTGATCAACGTCGGATTTTAAAATAAAAAAATTGAGTTTGGTTGGAATAGGAGTTAGAAATTTTTTCGGTGTTCATGACGTCTCCCCAGCCAAATGTCCAAAAAATGTGAAATTTTTTATTGCCTATTCCAACCAAACTCAATTTTCTTATGTAAACTCCGACGCTGATCACGAATACACGCTTTTCAAAATTCCAATTAGATCAAAAGTTATTGCAATAAAAAAATTCACATTTTTTGGATATTTGGCTCTCATGAACACCGAAAAAATTTCTTACTCCTATTCCAACCAAACTCAATTTTTTTATTTTAAAATCCGATGCTGATCACGAATACATGTGGCGCTTTTCATAATTCGAATTAGATCAAAATAAAACTTTATTTTGTTTCTCTCTTTAAAAAATGGGAGAAAATTCGCATTAAAATATCTGGGATTGCCGGAGAGAATTATTCCCCTATCAAGCTGCGACTGCTGCTCATATTGTCTTCGAGAACGGCATAATAGCATGGGTACATTTTTTGTAAATGATTCAGCACACTCAAACAAGCTTTGGTTACCTGTTTTATACTCCACGGAGAACGACATTAAACGCCCGCAACCAGCTATACGTTTCGTTACGATCCCGCAATTATTTCTTGGTGCGCTAATTTTTTTGTCCATGATTGTACTTCGAAATTATATTTTCTAATAATAAATGCTTTTAAAATATTGTGCTTTTTGGGTCATGTTAATGTATTTGATAAATCTCTGAATTGTAGCTCTCATAAATTGTTTCCAATTTGTTATTTATTATTGTGAAGGGATTTTTTTCCAGTATAGTGCAAGCCAATAAATTTGAGGAATGAACTTGAAAAAGAAACTTATTTCCCTTCCAATAAAACGTTTTCTTTCAAAACATGGTTTAATTTTCAGTAATGGTTATAATCGTATAATCGCTAATACACTACTGTTTTATTTTTATTCCCCCCCCCCCCCGAAAAATTGGATTTTTTAATTTTATTTTAGTAAAACTCACTGAAGTAAGACTTTGTTAAAACTGTGCCTTAATGTTTTATGAAGAGATTTAAAAGTTTTCTTTAAAAATTTAATGTTTCTTCTTATTATGGAGAGGCTGTCAAAAGCAAAACTTCTCGAACTTACTGTAAGTGGTAACCAAAAAATTATTATGAAAAGAACAAAAATGCTCTAATTATTAACTATACATAGAAATGAGATGTATATGAATAGTCGTATTACAATAAAACGTTTCGGAAAATATAATATGTATAGGGAAAACATCTATCTTATGGCCTCGATATCTATTGGTTTTTGTAATAATTATCCATTAATTTTTCTAACAACTAAAAGGTAATGTAACTGTTTGGAAAAAAAAAATTTTTTTTGAATGATGGAGAATTCTTTTCTGTTCATTTGAGCCAGTATTATATTAAAAAAAACACTGTATTATATTATTAAAATGAATAAAATCAAAAATAATAAAATATAACAGTTTTTTAATTGGCCATATAGTTTATATTTTACATCAATTTTTATGAATCGTACTGAAAAGAGTCGTAACATTTTATTAAAATTCTGAATCCCCCAAATCCTGAAAAATTGACTTTTTGGTTCCCTAATTTTAATTTCCATCAATGAAAACTGTATGCAATTTATATATTTTCTTCTTTTTTAACACTTCAAGTCACCTCCCAGCACATATTAGCTCGGAAAATACCAGCAATATACTTAAACTAAATTCAAATTTATATTAGCTAAAGATTCTTTTTAAAATAAGGATGAAAGATCCATTTATTACCTTAAATGCTAGTTTTATTGTTTATTATGTTTCTCAAAAGATACAAAGTCATGGCGAGGTTCATCGTTAATTAAAAAGGCTATTTTAAGATTCATTCATGAGTATCCCATTTCATTAGACTTGGGATACATCAATCAATTACTACATTTTATGTATTGACAGATCTATTACACTGTAAATATTTCCTTATTTCATTCTATTTAAAAGTTAAGTGCAAGGTTTAAAAAAAAATTGCATTTCCTCCTACATTCGGTCATCTTCACCAAACCCTTCAGAACATCCTTTAGAGCACGCGCGCGATTGGAACGGTTCATCATTGGCAAATCTTTCAATTATTTCATAAGGCGATTTATTGTCAGTTACTTTAACACTTTTTTTGAAATACTTGGGGGAAAAATACTTAGTATCATTACATTTATTTACTCATTTAACATTTCAACATTTATAAAGAAAACAAACAGGGAAACGGTTCTTATCAAAAGGCGATCGAAAAAAAAAATTTTTTTTCAAAAATAATTACTGCTAGAAACATAATGGTCAGTATTTGCATAGTTCATGATTTGATAAACAGTGTGTTTGATTTTATTTTTTTAAAAAATGTGCTTCGTTGGCTTACAGTTTTTAAATCGTTTTATTTGCTACAGAATTAAAATTATTAAAAGAATTAAAAGCAGTGAAATATTAAATCCAAAATGGTTTAAATTCTTTGAGTCTTCTCAAATATGAATAGACAAAGTAATTACAACATACATATAAAAACAGAAATAAGTACATTTAATTAATATATTTCTAATAAATATCAATTTCTATCAAAACTAAAACTGTGAAAACAGAAGAATTTTTTTTTTTATTTAAACAAATAAAAATAAAATTATTTGCTAACTGGGATGCTGTTTGTATGTGATTTATTTAAAGTAACTAATTTTTTCAGTTTTCTTGCAAGTAAAGACGAAACTGTCATCATAAAAGATAGATGTGCTGGTAAAATTAAAATATGTTGAAACTCACTTCGTGATTAATGTCTATATAAAACTATACAAACTTAATACAAATTTGCTTATTTTAAGAAATTAAAAAAATTAGAAATAGTTTAAAAGACGATGCTATTTTATGCTCATTTATATTTTCTAAAATATATCTTCCTTTATATATCTTTTGTATTATCTATCTCTAAAATATTATAAAGGTATAAGTAGAGCATTATTGTTCCTAGTTTAAATACTAATTAACTATTTTAAAATTTAATTAGCAATATGGGAGAAAGATATATGTTTAAAAGTTAAATATTTAGTCATTAAGTAGCGGTCAAAATTGTTCACGTTTTTCACATATACATTTTTTTTCTTAGATTTCTCTCATTTGTTTTATATTTTATTATAATTGAAATACAAGGGGTGATCAAATGAAAAGGTACGAAACGACACGGTGGGTACAAATATAGACTTTATTCAAAATATACACCATAGGCCTGAGCACAACGATCCCACTGATGAACAAACCGCAGGATTCCTTGTTCCCAGAATTCCTGTGGCTGTGACGAGACCCAGTCCTTCACAGTGTCCTTGAGTACGTCGTCCGAGTTGAAGCGCTTTCCTTTCAGGTGTTTCTTCAGTGGACCAAACACATGGAAATCGCAGGGTGACATGTCCGGACTGTAGGACGAATGGTCCACCGTCTCCCATTGGAACTTGTCCAGTTCCATTTGTGTGACTCTGGAGACGTGTGGACGCGCGTTATCATGGAGCAGAACCACACCCTCCGTGAGCAGCCCCGGTTTTTTGTTCTTGATGGACCTGCGTAGGCGTCGGAGTGTCTCACAGTACACATCGGAGTTAATGCTTTTTCTGTGCTCGAGTCATTCTGTGCTCGCATCATTTGGACGCCTCTTTTTATAAGAGCCTTTGCTCTCTCCTGCGCATGCGGGCACCCGCGCATGATCCGATCCCAGTCAGAGTCTCCAATGGCATCCCGAGATGTCTCGCTACATTCTCCCTTGGCGGAATAGGCAAATATTTAACTGTTTCATTTTTATGTCGTTTCGTACCTTTTCATTTGATCACCCCTTGTATTTAAAAACACGCTAGAGTTAAATCAATTTCCTTTCATGAAACTTTTTAAAATGTCTAATGGGGCAGTGGATTTGCATTTTACCATTGCAGACCTAGTACATTTCCTGGGTGCTGATATATCTTTGGTATGCCACCTATATGGTGCCACATTTAAAACCCCAAAAGTCGTATTGATGACTAGTTTCCTCCCTGACGAGGCGAAATTGTAGAAGGAATTTAATTTTGCCGAGGTCACCCAAGCCAAACAGGCACTAAAAAGATTTTTAAGTTATCTCTTGAGATATAAAAAAGAGAGAGAAATCTAAAAAAAATTCTTTGATATTGACTTAAATTGATACTTAATAAAAAATGTTTTATAACTGATCATTCAGAAAAGAAAAATCAAAATTTATTATAAACATCAGACAAATGAATCACAGCTTTTTTTATTACTGGGGAACAGTAAATCATGTTGCGAAATGTCTCGTTTTGGAAGTGCAAGCTTTCTATATAAATTTTGATGAAAAGACTTCAAAATAAAATTTAGACAAGAATTAAATCCCGGGATTAGTTATTTTAATCCCGAAATTTCAGGATTTGAAGAAATACCGGAATCTTGGGGCTGCAAACCCTAACTTTAATAGAATTTCCCTAACTGAGAGATAAATACATAAGTTTCATATTCAAAGAGACCAGTACCAACATCATTTGTGCCTTATTCAGAGTTTATCTTGCACGAGGTACTACAGTATTTGTATATTTATATATTAAAAAAATGCATCATAATTCAAAATTAAAAGCATAATTACCTGTTGCTATTCCATCCCAGCTAAATGTAAGAGATTAATTTGTACCAATTTACGCTGACCAATTTCTTCGAAAACGAGTCTGTTGATGGCAGAGAGATCCAGAGTAAAATAAAACATCTCCTGTAGCCAGATATCTTCCAAAAATTCTAATTACCCCTGTCCCCTTTAAGTTAGATGGCACTGGACATTCTTTGGGTCCTTTCTGATCTCACTCACGACGGGGAGAAAGTTACAGAAGAAAATAAGAGAAAACATATCAAATTTCACGGTTCAACATTCCGCCTCAAGGTTCAACACACAAAAAAAAAATTGACATTAAACGTATGGGTAAAAAAATAAGAATAAGATACATTAAATGCAATACCAGATTCACAATACTTTGAACAAGAATTTCAAAATTTAATTCAGACAAAAATTAAATCCCGGGGTTGCAAACACTATTCCAAATTCCAATGTGACCCAAGCCGCTCCTATCCACATCTTGGCTTGTATTGGTTGCCATAAGAGCCAGATGCTCTCAAGTTACGCTACAGTTCTTCAATGTTTAAGAAGGCACGGGTTCTCCTGGATTTGATTTAGATGTTTCTGTCGATCAAGTGGGATAAGGAACAAAAACAGAAGTCGTGCAATTAAGTCCCGTGAATAAATGCTCTATTCTTAATTGCTCTGCAACAGTTCAACTCACTTATGATCTTCAAAAATTGTGAACTGGAATCTATTCCCAATATGTCACATATTATGAAGATTTTTTTTGTGTGCAAAAACTGTTACTCGAACTCAATCTAGAAGGTACATGGTTGATCTTGCTTTCAAAGAACCTCCTGTTTTTGGTGCTTCTCAAGTGAATGTTTAAAAACGATTTCAGTTTTTAGAATGTAAGCAAAAATCCCAAACTTAAGATTCTTGTAAGCATAAAACATAATAATAGGGTGAGGCGAAAGGGGGATGAATGTGTGAGAATTACATTAACATCGCACTAATAAAGTTATACGAGAGCTATTGGCGACAGACCTTGTAATATTGAACCTCGGTCAAGTAACGAGGTTGGCACCTGTGTGTGAGTTGCACAACCTTCTAACCAACGAAAGTACATTGAGCCTTGACAGCGTTAACCTACATTGGTTATTAAATATAGATCTTGTACTGTGTCCACGACAGGGGACAGAGAAGTTGTAGACAAATCTTGGTTAACCCCAAGCATGCTAACTTTCAAAGAATCTTTGGTAGGTTTAATCCACATGATCCTAATACCAGTTACAGACTGCTGACTGTAGTTTACGGCCCGGCGTGAGCCCCTTTTCTAGCTATAAGGACATTATATCAGTTGTCAAGGGGCTATGCATTCGAGATTCCAACAGCATCTCGCATAATCTTGGAGAATTTCTCTATATTGACAATCTTCTTACTGGAGCTCACTCGGTTTAAAAAGCTAGCCAATTAGTTGATGACTTAAACCGAATTTTAGCAAAAGGAGGCTTCACACCATCAGAAAGTGGACTTCTAGTTGTTCATCGATTCTAGAAAATCTTCCAGAGGAACTTGTAGAGTCTAGTTCTGTGAAGACTCATCAAATACTTCCAAACTAAACCAAGAATCTTTTGAGGTATCTTAAAAATTCACATTACTTCGTCAAAGGTCGTACATACAAAGCGACAATTACTATCTACGACAGCTTTCATTTTTTGATCCTTTGGTATTTTTAAGTCCCCTTCCCCGTGATTATATTAAAAATTATGATGCAAGGACTTTGTAAAGAAAAAATACCATGGTCCTGTTTCAAATTCCATTTTGGAGATGTGGAAAGAGTTGAGCTTTTAAAATCAATTGATATCCATAGATATTTGAAAATACAATCAATATCCAATTCACATACAGAACTTCATGGATTTTGTGATGGTTTGGGAAAAGCCGATGCTGCAGTTATTTACACTTCCCACGATGAAATTTCCATGAGCTTCAGTGCATCTAAAAACAAGAGAAATCCTCTAAAACACCTTACTTTGCTCAGAATTGAATTTGCGCTGCCCTTTTACTATCTGTTGTGTTCTACGATACTCGAGATCATGCCCATCTCTTTAGAAAAAAGTATATTTGTGGTCGGGTTCTCTCTCAGGTAAATTAGTTGGATTTATTTATTTCCTTCAGTAGAGGGGAGAATTTGTGACTAAAAGGGTTAGTCAAATCAAATCATCTGACGGATCTATACTATTCCTTCCACTAACCCCTTGAGGATATCTTTTTTGGGCCTTCATTTGTTCAACCAACTTTCTCCATGGAAAGAAAGTGTGATTATGCAAATTATAAGTTTAATATATATATTCTGTATTCGCGAGTTTTGAGAATTAATGAAGGGAGGATACATTGGAAGTGAAGTGAGAATAGCTTGGATGTGAAGTGAATAGATGAGAAGCTAGAAAACCGGCAGTAGTACGTATACGTAAACAATGTACGACGCAAGAAGTTTGAAATTCGGAAAGTACTTAGTTACACTATTGGAGAAGTGTTTGCGGCCACATCTAAAAGATTAAAGGATTGCAAGAGTTCAGGTACTGTGATCTTATTTCAAGTAGGAGAATTAAATTATTACCACGCTTCTAAAATAAAAACAAGCTTTGTATATCGTAAGGATAGATTTGCATGAGCGTATATGTTAACCCCACGCTATCTTGTCTCACCTTAGTCCTCTAATTGATCAAAGTTATCTTAATTAGAGTGTTATTTGTGCCTGTGTTGAATATAGAGATGAAATTCAATTATTTATCATGTAGTCTGATCATTTAGTTCCTCCCACACATCTAAGTAATAAGGAATGCAAATTCTTTATAATCACTAGTTCCCCAAGTAGAATGGACTTATGTAGATAGCTCTTCAAATTGTTTTGATTCAACAATTTTAATTTAATTGTATTTAAATATACCTTCACAATAAAATACAGTTACACCAAAACAGGAACATAATGTAATTTCACATGGAATATAAAGTGATTTCTGTTGAAAGTCGCACAAATCCGAGATAAATACACCAGAGTAAATAAAATAGAAATAAATTATGTTGCTTGAGTGGCCCGGTACCATTTGATCCAAGTGCTGGTTAATGACCCGGGAGATGGAGAACACTAGTCTAAAGCATAGATGGATTAGCAGTGGATTGGTAGGTCGGTGGTTTAAATAAACACCCCTGCAAAGATCAACGGCTAATGCCTTAGAAACATGACAATTTTTGGAATTTTGCAGGTAAAAGTTAGTTCACCTACGTGGTTTATATTTAGCGGCAGTCGAGGCTCAAGGTTCTCATGCTCGCGAGATGTGGAAGTTCTGAGCAGGAGGTGCTAATTCAGGTGTCATTCTTGTCACTTTCTTGTATTTCAACGCCACGTGTCCAAGCGCTTATTAACATCAAAGTTGCTAAATAAAACAGAGTTACTTTAAAACGTGCATTTTTGCTCTAAGAAAATATTTAAATATATTACTAATTAACTATGCTCAAGACCATAGAAATTGGTTGATTTATTTATAAATTTAGTTATATTTTTCCATTTCTAATTTGAATTTTATTTGATTTTTTCTTCCCGTCGCACTACAAAGCTTCTCAAATATTTAACATTAATTATACAAATGTTTACTACTAATTTTTTGTCGTCAGATGTATTAAATATATCAGAAACATTTTAACTGAACCACAGAAATTGTCTTATTTCTATGTGAAACTTATGTGAAATGAATTTCCTACACATTTTTAATGAAAAGATCCGATTTCTAAACAAATTATATTAGTTTTTCAACGCAGTGATTTTTTGAATTACTACTATTGCAAACGATTTTAAGCAAGTAATTTAAAAAAAATAAGTCAATTCCTAATTTGAAGGGATGAATAGAAAGTACTTTATTAACAATTGAAATTTTGAACAAGATTCATATATATAAACATTTCAACGACAACTATAGAATTCAAAGTACGGGGTTTAATTCATAACACTGGAACAGATCCCTGACTTCGGGGAACGACGATATTTAAATAGGGAAAGTCAGAAGAGATAGCGAAAAGGCAAATTCCCTGAAAGACATGATTTATTTAGTTTTCCAGGATCCTACTGGCTTTGTGCTTCTAGACAAAGGGGGTACTAAGTCTATAGGGAAAGTTTAGTGTGTGTGTCTGGAGGGAAAAGGTGACGAAATATTGCATTCGTTTTGCATCACGTAAATTTTACATTAAAGGTTACAAATATGAATATGTCTTTTTATATTACATCCCCCCCTCTTTTAAAAAAATCCATTGAAACTGTTTTAAATAAGGATAACCCATTTTCTAGCTCTTCCGTTCGCAAAATCACATTCAGAGACTTCTCTAATTCTAGATTAATATAAACATTTTATATTACACAGATTAATACAAGAGCTCTATAAAATAATTCAATAAATTTTCAAGAGTACGTACCACATAAAATCATACTATTTTTAATGAGGATATAACATACAAAAACAATACAACATGAATTCAATTATGCGCATTAATTAAAACTAGTTTTGTAAAATTTTTGTATTATCACATTTTCTTTCATTTAGCAGCTCTATACAAAGACTTACGGTAGAGTCAAGAAAAGATTTGGCAAGTAAAAAAGACTTCGTTTGTAAAGCAGAACATGTTTCAATTAATAAATCACCGGATCGTAAGCGTTTTACCGATTTAGGTTCGCCACCTATTCCTATTAGTGCCTTATGAATTGCAAATGGTGACTTTTTGGACATTTCATTGTTTTCCAAGGATATTAACAAAAATCTTACTTGTTTAGCAACTTGATCAAGGATAAGGTTAGGTAAAACGAGGCCTTTACCCGGGCACGAAATTTCAGGATCCATGAAAGTCAGATGATATTCATCCTGGTGTGGCTCCACCCACCACGGTGTCCAACAAGGGAGGCAGTGTGCCGGTCATCTGGCAAAAACCAGCCACGGCGCTTACCTGGAGTACACCCAGAATATAGTGCTACAGCATCAGGGCGAGGATCCAACGGGTAAAACCGCCACCCCTTATCTGCAGCACTAACCCTACAGCAGTCTCTCCGAGGACACCGGAGAGAAGTATCACCAGCCGATTGACAGGAGCGGGCTCACTCCTGCCACCCGTCTACAGCGAAGCGTGGGCCAAAGGGTACGCAAAAGGTATCCCCAGGGCACCATTTTCCTCCTTACGGGACGCCGCACACGGCAAACGTGCGGGTCGGATAACCAACAGTATTAGTCAAAAAATAAGTAATAATACGATTATTGAAATCAAAAGTCGAACAAATTAAAAATTAAATTAAACTAATTAAACTCAATCAAAATGAATACAAAAATATGTTATTAATAACGAATAAGGATATATCTAATAGAAAAAATGAATACTTGTACACATGTACATTTCGAAAAAAATTGGTCTGTATTCTAGACGGGAAATGAATGAAAGAATTATATGACAAGAAAGAGGGTCGAAAATAGAGAAAGATCACTAGGGTACCCCGGGGTTGTGAATCCCGTGTTTACCAAAGACAGTAAACCCCTTGGGTAAAGGAAAATATCACTAGGGCACCTCGGGATTGTGACACCCGTACTCACCTAAAGAAGGTGAGCCCCCTGAGGGGGAGTGAGTGAGTGAATGTCCTAATTCTATTTCTTTTCCCCCTTTATCAAAGACCTGAGAATGCACTCTAATCACTAAACCCGAGGAATCACTAAACCCGATCAAACTTTTTAATGTAACGATAATATAAATAAGAGGACGTATCTAATCTCCTGACCTCTCTTGCTTCAACACTTGCTTTGTCTTCATTCTTGAATTAAAATACTAAGTGCGCCCACTGGTCGCTAACACTGCACTTAGGGGTGGGCAGGAGTCTTCCACTCCTCTTTCTCCTACTCTAACCTCACAAGACGACTTGCGGCTCGATGGCTATTAGAGTCCTCCCATGTCGCGAAGGCACTATACATTTACGAACATCCATGCCTTCTCAGGGTTTCGAACCCAGACCGAAAGCACAGCAGTCAGCGTCACCGGATGGGCGGCTGAAAGAAAATGCTGCTTAAACACATGAACCTTTAAAGGTTCATGTACAATTAGACCTGTTTTTGTACGGTAGATAGAAACCGTATAAAAGGAAACCGCACAAAAATATTCCAAAATTTCATATAACAAACAACTTCATCGACATACTATAGAAATTTCTTCATGCGCCGGAGAGGGACCGTATAAAATACTCGCCCTTAATAAAATAAGTTATTTATGAAATTTATGAAAAAGTACTTCCAAAACGAAATAAATTATTAAATTACACTTGGAAACATTTTTAAAACATTTAATTTCTCATTGTATAGATGCAGAAATTTTCAAAATGCACTTACAAAATTCAGTACTACTCATACTAATCCAAAGCGCGCATGTTCCTGTAATGAATTAGTTCAAAATTGCTTTCGCCTCTTGAAGATACAATTTTAACTAACTTATTTTTTGTCATGGTCGCGAATCTTCACCTCGAGGTTTCGCAACTTGAATCATTTAAATTTTTATTTAGGTTTCTCCTTTGCAGTTAAGTGCAGAGGCGAGGCATAGGGCCTCGCGCCGAAATAAATTAAATGAAAAATGAGGAAAATACATAAGTACACGACACAGGGTTTTTAAAATTAATAAGTTAGGAAATTCTTAACTCTATCTCTTTTTCGCAATAAGATATCAAAAAATTTATATATCAACTTTTTTTTTAGAAAAAAAAGATATTCCATTTATCGGTGTATGAAATTCGTGAAAATATATTATTTTCCATTTTCTTTTATTAAAAATTTCTCAACTTTGTCGTTTTCGCTCATTGGTTCATATTTAGTCTGGCAAATAGTAGCTGGAGTTCAGTTGCTATCGCGCGGGAGTCCCTGGTCAGAGACGGGGCATAGCTCGGGACTTCCAATCGTTAGAAAACTAATTAAAGCATCGCATGCAGACGCAGCCTCGATTCATGTTTCTATTTCATATTGTAAATTTTAAAAGTATTTGATGTAAGAATTAATAATAGTGGTACTGAGCATTTTTCATAATTTATCAATCATGCCAGGCTTAGGCATTAAGAGAGATGGAGATAAAGGGTGAGAATGAGAACCTGGTGCAGCAAAAAGAAAAGCGAGAAAGAGTTGTGTTCAACCAGGTTTAAAGTTCAGGTATGGTGAAATTTCTCGGTCAGACTGAATCTGGCAGTACGGAATCAATTAATCGGTTTCGTCGAGTTCTAAACAAATATTATCCGAGTCTCCGTTGAATTTGGAATTTACTCCAGAGCACCGATATTGATACCGAACGACGAAAATCGGAAAAAGAAATAGGATCAAAAGTTTGCCAATGATAATCGGATGCTGTGTTTTCGGTGTTCACGCTGAGTAACACAAAACACAATCAAAAAAGAAGAGATTGAAATTAGTTCTTCGCCTGTGAACAGATATGCCAGTGACGCAGTTGAAACCAGCATTTTCCAGTTCTGACCGGGGATTGTACACTTTTTCCATGACAGATACTCACTAGTCATGGTGTAGTTCAAAGCGGGCCCCACAGCAGTTAAAGATCAGTGATAAATATTATCCTAAAAATGATGATCATAGACACTTTTCCAATTTTCATTCCTCAAGAAAACTAAATAATAGGAAACTCAACGTCGTCGCTGGTTGGTTTATCCTGTTTTCCATGCAGACTATTGGCAATTCACAAACTCAAATGGTACAAGAAGGGTGCTGTGATTGAAAACACTTTAGCAGTATTTTAAACACACATGAGAA
>BMAO01004403.1:0-25903 GCA_019973975.1 Trichonephila clavata
TGGAATTTTCAGACTTGAAAACTACATTGAGATTAGTAATAGTTCGTAAGTGTGCACAGCATTATTATTACTAAGTAGTCGATAGACACCCGCGTCCCTGGGTAGTATTTATTGTATATAGTTGTAAGACTAGGAACACTGTTTTTAAAATTGATATCTAAATCGTACTATTAAGCTTTCAAATGTATTGGAAGATATTTTATAGTCCTTTCTTCTTGATTTAAAAAGAACAGCACTTGAATTTTAAAACAGAAGTCTATTTCTTATGCCCTCGCAACCCCTCTTCGGAATCGATTTCCACGATACCCGTTTTTAGCAGATCTCTATTCAACAAAAGAAACACGTTTACCAGATTTCAAGTCTGTACACATAATAGTTTTAAAACGGATTTTTTAAAATCTAAAACACCCTCGTAACACTCTCTCAGTCTCCTTGGCAATTGTTTTCCCAAAAACTCTCTTTCTTGGTGGATTTCTTCTGAAGAAAAGAAAAATGCTAGCCAAATTTGAAGTTCGGAGGGTCTAGTTGTTTAAAAAAGGGAATGTTTTTGAATAATTTCTTTAAACCCCTCGCAACAGCCTTCGGAGTTGATTTCCGCAAAGACTCGATCTTAGCGAATGTCTACTCAACAAAAGAAACATGATTACCAGATTTCATGACTGTAGGCCTTATAGTTTAGGAGATTTCAGGATGAGTGAGTGAGTGAACCTCTTTTCTCTTATATATTGTATATGCCCCCCCCCTTCGACACAGTTAATTAATGACGCTGACTGCTGTGCCGTAGGGCCTGGATTCGAATCCTGGAGAAGACATGGATGTTTGTAAATGAATAGTGCCTTTGCGGCAGGGAGGGGTGATCTAATAGCCCTCGAGTCGCAGGTCATCTCGTGATGTTGGTGGAACGGGGAGAGAGGTGGGAGAACCCTGACCACACACCCAGATTGTTCTCTCCTAAAATTGGGGTGGAAAATAGCCAAATTGTAGTGTCACCTGTATGGTGCTCAAAGCTACGGATAATGACCAGCTTACAACTTAGCTCTTTGCCATGGTAAATTTCGTGGGCCTCGATCTGCCGCTTGACGATCAGGTGGTATTAACAGCACCATATATCGTTTTTTTTTATAAAGAAACTAGTTATTTATATAAATGTAATTTTAAATACAAAGAATAATTCTGCCTTATTTATACACGCCATTCAACGGAATATTCAAATGAACCTTCAACAAAGAACATTTTTATGAAGTTACTGATAAGGAAATAGTAGTCTGTGCTATTTTTAAGGCTGCGAATATATAAAAAAGGTTACAATATATAGAAAGGGGGAGGTTATTCCTTTCATATCACCCTTTGATGAATGGGGGGGGGGAGAGGCTTATCATTAAATAGTAATTTTTAATGAGAGAGAAAATTTGACCTAAAATAAATCTTAGTAAATATGGATCAATGAAATTTTGTACATTGATTCACTCATTTAAAGTATTTGTATTTAAAAATCAATGTTTTTTACCATTTTGCAAAAATTCGAACCCAAAAGAAAAAAAAAAGATACACGAACAATTAATATTGATTACACAGTTAAAAGTCACAGTTCTGCTTTCACACATAAACAGTTAGTCACTCAAAATGCAACACTGTGAAAGAAATATCCGAATCGTGTGAAATTTTCACCACGGTATGATAAGGAATTGAGAAGCATTTCAGTGTACACACAGACTTACATCCATTCCGCCACCAACAAATGCTATATAAGGAGAAAATGGAATGGAAAATAAGCCTTGCACCAAAAAATAGTAGCAAGGCAATCCATGGAAAGGAAAAAAAGTTAGGAACTTCTGGTATGTTTGGTTATCTGACCCCCACTTTCAAATCTCAAGTCAAAGAACATTCTCCAGATCCACCCCCTTGATAAAACAAGAGTACTGACCTTTGACACTTTCTACCTCACATCCCTCTGACGAAACGTCACCTTGTGCTCAGGAATGTGTAAGGGTTTCTCTACAAAGCGATCAACGTCCAGTGTTTGGAATTGTTTGTCTCACCTTGAAAATTGTCCTGTAAAGTATGTCCAGTGCTGTACATAGCGTTTTAAACACCTTTGTAGTTGATACAGAATTCCAGCTAAATGTTAAATTTTTTTTTTTTATGAACGTATAGGCTTAGTATATCCAGAACACGTTTTTTGCAGTTTTAATTTGCAGTATCAAATGGAGTGGGGAGTGTTTATTAGATGTCTATACATGAAAATATATTTGAAATAATAATGCAAAATGTATATTGCTGAAAAATAGCAAATAAGTAATTAAATTATTTTCGAAACACGATTTTGCATTATTAAAATTTGTAGAAAGTTAGTGTCTTTCAAAAAACGCAAAAATTTAATAAAGTTGTGATGGATCTATACGCGGCTCTACTAATCCCTTCAGGACTCCTTTTAGGAAAATATTTATTTCAACCAACTTTCACAGAGTAAGGAAGCGTGATTATGTAAATGAAGTATATTATATAAATTCTGGTTTCGCGAGTTTGGGAGTTGGCACGTTGGAGTTGGCAAGTGGGACTTAACATAAAGTCTGCGAGTTAGTTGAAGATTGAAGGAGAGTGGAATTAGTTAGAGATCTTGGAGTTGTCCAGGAAAAAGATTACAGTGCGTGGATTCAACGACACTGATCAAGCTGAAGAGATCACCTGCAAGTTTCCAGTGTAGGATCCGATGCATAAAAAGTACAGGTATTGTGAGCTTGATTAAGTAGAAGTTAGCTTATTAGTGTACGACGTAGTTATATTTGAGCGTATTTAAGCTATCTTAGATTCAGTTGAGAGTCTGTAGTAGTATCCCCGTGTTATAGAATCTCACCTCCACGCTCTACTATATAATCACCTACTTTAATTAGATTGTTATTGTGTTTGATTGATATTTGGAAATAATAAATTGATTAGATTTAAATCATGTCTGTGGATCATTCAGTTTCTCCCACACACCTAGCCGGGTTTACAGGTAGACAAGGGGGTTCAGATGTAAGTAGGAACCGACCGCTATCACAAAGTAAGCTATTAAACGTTTAAAAGTCGTTCTGACAACAATTTACTAAGCAAGGAGAAAAAAGTAGCTTCGCGGCAGCCGTGGTCATTCGCGTGGCCATGATCGCGAAGTCGTGGTTAGTGTTCTTTCCGTCGAGTCTTGGGTTCAAGTCCAGGAACCCACCTCTAAAGGCCCACGTATAAAGAGGACGATGCGAGTTAAATTTGTTGAGGTTGAAAGTCCTCACGTTGGCTAGGTGTGGAAGTTTGTGGAGAATGACATTGTCGTCACTTGTAATCAATGTTTTATTACAAAATTTACAGTCCTTTATGTAAATATATTCATTGCTTTTTTTTAGCAGTTTCACATAATAAATAAGATAAAGTGCTCTAGTTTTTGTAAAAATTAAAATCTCTCTTATCCTAAAGGTCATTTCAAAAATGAGTAGCAAAGCAACACATCAAATTTAAAAAATAGAAAATTTGTTCATAAACTTTTGGTACAGACTGGGTCCCGTTTATGTAATTGTTTGTAAATTTGTACTTATTTTCTCCCCGTTTTAGTAATAATAATTTCTTTTTCTCTTCTTAACTTAAGGATATTTTTCTTAAATTCGCGAAAAAAATCTAAAAACCACTAAAAAAAAACACCCCTATATATATATATATATATATATTTTTTAAAAAAATAAAAAGTTGGGGGTAATTTTGCTACATTACGCTGCAAAGGGGTTACGGAAACTCAGGTTTTATGTAAAAGACCAAGTTTTCGGATCACACGGAAAATAAGGCGAGAAACATAAAATATCTAAAGAGAACTTGTTTTTTATGCATTCTTTCATATGATATTTTTTGCTGTGTATTCGTCTTAGTTTTTTCCCCCTTTAATGCTCCAAAGCCTTGGAGGGAATTATGAATATTCCTGTTTTATTGGGCATATATAACAGGACCGTAATAATGTTGACCTAAGGTATCAGACTACTAGTGACAACTTAAAAAAGAACAAACGAAGATATGAGTATTTTTTTTGTGGTTTTTAGAAATATTTAGTACATTTTAAGAAAAATATGTTATTATTGAGAAGAGAAAAAGAAATTATTTTTGCTAAAATGTGGGGAAAAAAATGGTTTAAAATTTACAAACAATTACATAACGGGACCCATTCCGAACAAAAAGTTTGCACCATTTTTCAATTTTGATGTGTTGCTTTGCTATTCATTTTTGAAATGACCTTCAGGATAAGAGAGATTTTAATTTTTACGAAAACTAGAGCACTTTATCCTAGTAATTACATGAAGCAATGATTATGTTTACATAAGGAACTGTAAATTTTGTAACAAAACTGTGATTGATAAATCTGGAGGTTGAAATATTTTTACTATTATACAGAACATACACGAAAAATTTCAGTTAATTATTTACAAAACTTTTTGAGCAATCACTGTACCCGTTTGAGCATTTTCAAAAAAAAAAAAAAAAAAAAAAAAAAAAAAAAACGTTTCGAGTAAAATGCATTTTAAAGTATATGACATCTTGGTTGAAGTAGGGGCATCTGCTTTCAGTAAAACACTCGTAGTTTTTTTCTAGTGAATGGAAAATAATAAACTTGGCATTTTTATAAAGCTAATAAGATGACATATAAAAAAATTTAAAAAAAAAATGGGTCGATTTTTGGCAAAATTTGCAATTTTAGGGTAGTCGGATACCTTAAATTAATGTCAGGATATCTCCACTCTTAGTAAAACCATCCTGCGGTAGTTCTGTGCGCTTGAGAAGAGCCTACTCAATATCGGGAGGGGCGTACCATTTCTTCTAAAACTTCATGGTGTATAAAAAAAAAGAAAATTAGGAAAAGAAGGTTCGTCTTCTGTCTAAAATAGTAATAAAGCAAAAACTATAAACTTCTTGACGATATCAATCACAATATTAATGATCAGTGGCGCCCACAGGAATTTTTCGAGGGGAGGGTTCCAAGATCGAAAATCCATCTCTCCAATACGCCGCTCAACATATCCTTTTGATTTTGTCGATTTTGGGGAGCAAATAGATAATTATTAAATAAATAATTAGAATTAATTAATAAAATTACTGATAACAAACACAAAAATAAATTTAACGAACAATATACATGATTATGATCAAACGAAAAAAAAATCAAAGGCTGTGGGAGGGCTTCGTACCCAGCACCCCTCTCCGTATATGTGCCACTGTTAATGCTGCTATTTTATATTAGTTTTATAAATCCGGTATATAAGTACTATTTACATTTTTCTGTACAAGAGAGAGAGAGAGAGAGAGAAATTAATATTCATTTCATCTTTGTGTATGTATGTGCCATATGACCTTCAAGCTGAAAATTGCTTTTAACACTAATATTGAAAAATCAAAAGTTATGAAGTAAGAAATTTAATTTAAAATTAAATTAAAAGCGAGAATGTATTGCCAGGCTTTATCCTTAACGAAAGAGAGATTTTAATCAACATTGATATATTTCACTCTAAAAATGATTGAAAAAAAATTCCTTCTACGAGGACACGGTAGTCTGGTAGGAAGTAGTTGGCCGTGTGGCCTGAGGGCGCTTGAGATGGATGTCCTCCATAGCTTGCCTGTGGGGACATTGAAAAGTCCACGGAATGTTAAACAGAATTAAGCCATAAAATTTTAGTGTGAAAATAAGAAATACTATTTAATTTGGAAAACAAAGCTGAATAATGTAGGCAAATAAAAGAAAGTAAGGAATCTTTCTAAGTAGGTCATTGCATATATATTGACCACTTGGACTATATGATGCATGAAACTGACTTCTTGTTCTTGCAACCCAAGAGTGGCAACTCGCGGTACGGTTGTGCCACAGTGAGACACGACGGAGTTCTAACAGTGGTACGCACAGACTCAATAAAATTTTTTTCAAAATTCGAAAAGATAATAAATAACAATTCTTTTTTACAATTTTATTGAAATGCAATTGTCTCAGACAAAAAAAAATCAAAATTTATTTTAAATACACTTAATTGAGATTCAGTAGAAATTTATCATGAAGAGAATGCACATCTGCTTTGTTGTGCTAGTGGACTTTCCAAAGCTTTTTTCACTCGCGAGATTTTGGAATTTGAGGGGAGTGTATATATTTTAAAATATCTGAAAGAGAGAAAACACTGAACTGTTGAGTGAGTACTTGCTATTCTAGAATGAAGGCAGGCTATGTGATTTTGCTTTTCCAACCGATATTAAGGGACATTAAAATAATTTAAATTTATGATTACAGAGGAAAGATTGTGTATTTTTTCTTCCCTAGTTAGTCAAATACATTCTTTGTGGACAAGCATTTGGTTTTTTTGTCTTGATTTTGGAGGGAAAAATTAACATATTTCACATTAGTGCAAGAACTATCTACCAAATTTAATAGTGCTCCAAAACTTCGATAAATTTAAAAATTTAATATCCATTTTTGCACGTTTCTTTCAATGCTAGGTTTAATGATTTTCAAGATTAAAAAAAAAATATGCAGATCTTTTTACAAATCCTTTTTCAACTTCTCTGCAAAATGGTAATTGATATCCACCTGAAATCAAAATCGAAATGATTGCATACTGCACCATACTACACTGAAAAGCAAATTAAAGGAATTCTATTGAATTTTGATGATTTGTACTAACAAGCAATTTCTTTAAATTCACACGATTTGGCTGTCAGATATTGTTGTAGATTTGAAATAGCATACGTTTGTGAACAAATGTTTTCTATTATGAACGTAACAAAATCACAATATCGTTCCAAATGAACTGTACTGGTTTACAATAAAATTTAAGTTTGTGCTTGGGTCTCATTTATAAAACGGTTTTTAAATTTCCACTACTTGGACTTGTGTTTTAAAAATGTACTCTTTGCGTAAGAGCTTCATAATAAGCCTATAAGTAACATTTTTTTCACCTTTTCATTTGTTCGAAAAGTTGGAAGTGGCATTCTTCCTAAAAAGGTTGGCCACCCCTGTTGCAACCTCTATAGCTTGATCACTCGAGTCTCTTCTACGCCATGAAATAAACATTTTTGGAAGGTCTCATTCAGTGTGTGTTACGGATTCTATTCGGGCTTTCTACTAATCCTCTTGGGTAAAATACTCCTTTTAATTGTAGTTTTAGTTAAAAACCGCTTTCCGTTGAGATGACTTGGTTTCTTGTAAATGAGAGCTTCTATTTAAGTGCGAGTCATGGAGTAGGAGGGGTGATGGTTGAAAATCGAGAATAAGAACTAATCATAGCGTTAGCGACGGGTGGTCGTATTTTGCACTATTAATTACATAAGGAAAGCCTAAGCACACAAGTTTTGAAGCAAAAGCACTCAGGAGATTAGATAAGTGCTTTTATTTCCATTACAATTAGATTAATAAGTTTGATTGCTCCTCGGGTATAGCTATTAAAGTGCATTCTCAGTTAAGTTTATAAAGTCTAATAAGTGAAAAAGGCAATATCATTGTTTAAATTGAGAAATGTCTCATCTTTACTCGAACCCTCTCACAGCCGTGACCGAAGGATCGTGAAATGTGTGATGCAGGAAGTGCATGATGTGAAAGCTAGGAAAATGGGTTGCCAGTTCAGGTGTCGGCCCCGTTACTTGACTATGGCTTAAAATTTGAGGTATGTTGCCAACAATCTTTGCGTTATCTTAAATACGACGTTAATAAACAATAAAGCAATCCGACAATTGTAGCTAGTTAGAAACCAAGGTTTTGATTTTTTTCTCAGGGTTATTTTTTCTTTTTTAGAGAAAAAACATTTTTTTTTTGTTCTTTAAGTTTTGTTACTATTATACATCATAAGTTAACTCATGCATCCTATTGTTAAAGGCAAGATGGTGATTTGAAAAAAAAAATCCGGTGAACTTATATGAACTATAAATTATTCCTCAGATAATAGTAATTAATAATAAATTTAATAATTAAATTTAAATTTATTTCATAAAAAAATTTGAAATAGGGTAAGCAATGTTGTTAAATAGAATTATGGTATTTCACAGTCAAATAATCAAAATTAAAAATAGTCATTTCTAACGATGTGAATGTGTTTTCTCCCCCTCTCTCCTTTTTCTTAAAGAAATATACTTATATCAACCCCTTATTCTCAAATAATGGCGACTTTTTTTTTTTAAAAAAAGGGAGGCTTAAATAATTTTTGATCTTAAAAGTTACGTTTTTTTATATGTTGAGATCATTTTTTTAAAAAAGGAGCTCGAAGGTAATATTTGATTTAAAGTTATCCTCAGCAAAAACTTAATTTTTGTATATTCATTCTACTTTAGATTCTTCAAAATCCTTTTTCGTTGGAGGTACAAATAAAAAAGGTTTGATACAGTAATTTCCTGGTGTTCGATAATATTTCAAATGCATTTTTCGCAGTAACACATAACCCCTTTAGTTTAAATTCTGTAATGAAAAAGAATGCATACGCAAAGGTCAATAGTCAATAGAGCATTGAACTTTTGACAGATGGTAAAATCATATTCCCATGCCGACAAAAGAATGATTTGTATTAAATTTTTTTTTACAGAATTACAACCAATTATCCATTTATTCATAATTTATATGCTTCTTGAAAGTACCTGCTTAAACGAATAAGGTTAAAATGAGATATAAATTTCGTGCTGCCATCTATACTTTAAAAAGATATTTATTTTTGTTTACATATGAGCGATGAGACTATTCTAATTTTCGAATTTTTTCCTAGACAGAAGCTAAAAACAGAAAAGCAAAACATTTCATGATTGTTAAATTTATTTCAACATTAAGTTAAAATAATTTTAAGATAATGAACGGAATATTTTATATGAAAATAGATAAAGTGTTTACTTATATTACCTTTTAGAACTCAATAGAATAATTTTAATTAGACTTGACATATAAAATAAACTCATTTTTAGTTTTATTTAGTTAAAATTTATTTTTTAAAAAAACTGATTAAAAATATTATTACAGGAAAGTTTTAAGGGCTAAAAAGAATTTTTTTCTCCATAATTGACTTTATTTGTTACGTATATATATATATATATATATTATATGTAATAATCCCCATTAATTATTATTAATAACTTTTGTTTACCTTTGGTCCATCCCTTCAGGACCAACGTTTTAGTAATAAGTTAACCAGCCGTCTAACGAGAGGATTTTAAACTACATCCATCCACCCACACAGATCATGTGATTTGAGCGGCCTACAAATACCGAGATTCCTGGGGACCGTTCTCTTTTTCGCTTCTGTATTTGTCTGCGTAAACATGTGGCCGGCTGCAATGTGTTTTTGTGATGTGTTGTCCTTGTCTTGCTTTTATGTGTTCAAGATGTATAAGAAATCGTTTTAATTAATCATCGGAATGCCTCGTCAATTCCAACAACATCGTCGTATTTCATATATATATATATCATATATAAAATTTTCACCTACATTTGCTTTGAAAATGGCTGTTTGCCTTGAAATATTTATATATATATATATATGTATATAAGTCAAGATTATAACTCTTGATTCATAAAAATAGTTAAATTTAAATATTTTATTTATGTTTTGATTATATAGATTATAGATAAACTATTTATTTCATAAAATTTTATCCACAATTTTTTTTGTTTGCAAAGTTTATCCGAAGAGTAATATAAAAAATATAAATCAAAAAATAAAGTTAATGGAGGCGAATAAAACGAATGAACTTATCGTGCTGCCATCTTTTATTAATATATAGAAAAAATACATGCAATAGCAATAATCATTCGGAAAGGATTTCACGGAATCAATGGAGGAATTACGGACGAGAAGAATTTTTTCTTTTCCCTAATTCAGAAAAATGTTTTGAACATGTACAATAAATTTTTTTTTTTTAACATCAATTCCTATTTTGTTAGAAAAATACTCAGGCGCCATCTGTTGCTGCTAATTGGAACTACGACGGAAATAACGCAGAATAAATTTAGAATTAAAACATAAAATTTAATTAATGAATTAATATTTGAAAAAACTGTATCAACATCAAGTATCTTCCACTACAAGTTTAAAAATGTATTTGAACTTGATTGGATGAAAGAAAGTATTTTATTAAGGATTGAAAATTTGAACAAGATAAATATATAAATATATAGAGAGTGTGAGCTAATAGTAGGAATTGAAAAAAACAACTTGGTAATTATTAAGTCTTAAAATGCACAAATATTGAAGTGGATTAACAATGATATGTTTAATATCTTTTTCTTCAATTTCACATTTAGCATTTAGCAAGTCAATGAAAAAATAAAATAAAAAATAATCTAAACTTATTAATAATTTCTTTAAAATAAAAATATTTGATAATAGTATTAAAAATCTTATAATTTGCCATAGAATTCAAAGTTTCCGATACATTTTAGCAGGATCTTCGCCATTCATCTCATGTCTTTGAATTAACCTTTTTCGTAGTTCCGACATGTATTGTATAACATCAATGGAGGACCACTTCTGTGAGGAAGACCGTAATTACTCGAATCTAAGCCGCCATTAATTCTAAGCGAATTCTGAAAACATTTTTGTGAAAATTTTTTGTCATCGATTCTAAGTCGCACCCTTCGATTATCGACTTGTTTTTGAGAAAAAATAAAAAATTATGTTCAAGTGTTCTCAATATCCGATACTTCAGAAATTTAAAAAAAGTTTTTAACGAGAAATAATAAGTTAATGATTAATTTATTTTTCACCAGTATTAAAAACTTTCAAATACATATACATGAACCTATAATTACTCTAACCGCCAGTATTATGCTTCGAAAATGATTCGTCATTTCCATTGTCACAGCTGACTTCGGAATTGGTGCGGATGTCGCCCTTTTCGGACACGGTATCGTCTTCTGTGCCACCTAGTGATTTTTATTATGCAATATTTTTTTTAAAAGGAATGTATTATAGAAGAATGTAAAAGAATTACTAAGGACCGTTGAAGATTTACGAGCAAAAATTATATAATTTTGCTTACGTCATCGACGTATAATTGTTTCATTCGTGTCAAATTTTCAGTGGCCTTTACTCTGTTTCCTTTTTTGTCTGCATAAAAAATTCATTTCTTTCTTGCATCATACTGAACTCGCTTTGATGTTATTAGCGGGGTGGCGTGACTACAGCGGACGGGGTTAGAGCGGACACAACATTTCGTGGTCTGAGCGGACACTTTGAAACTCATCGTGGTTAAAGCGGACACACTTTCCCCCCATCTTAGAACGGATACGATTAAGAATTACAAGGATAAACACCTTTTTGCCAATTTAATTATTTGTATTAAATTGTTAAGGGTATTATAGTGAGAATACATTTTAAACATAGCGAAATATAATAAAAACTTTCAGAGAAATATTTAAAAATTAATAATAAGTAATAATATAATGAAGGGCATGAACAAATTTCAGAGGAATCTTGTGGAAAACTGTATTTTAGAGTCAAATAAATATTAAAACAGGTGAAATTGCCATAAAATTAATTAGTTTTTTTTAAGTAAAAATATAAATACTAGAAGTAAAATATAAAAGACACAAGTATAAATAAAAGAAAAATAAGTACAAGTAAATAAATACTGACTAACTTTTATTATAAAGGCATAAATATCGTTCACTATTGGATTTAGTCCAATCTAGTTACAAAACTTAAAGATTTTAGACATTTTTCTAAATTGTTTGATGATTCGAATTTTCGACCTTTTGTGTTTCTTCTTTTAGAATTTTAACTAATTAGTGTCTTTTAATTTGAAATCCCGAGAATTAGGGACGCTGGAATAAAAAGAAAAAAAAAAAAAGCAAATGTAAAATTGGATGAAGGAATTGAAAACATCCTAAAAGAAACTCGTTACTTACTATTAATTTTTAATATTTCTTGAAAAAGTTTTAATTTTTATTACATTTTGCTATGTTTACAATGTATTTCACTATAATAACTTAACAATTTAACACAAAAAATTAAATTTGATTGGCAAAAATGTATTTATCCCTGTACTTCGGTAATCGAATCTGTTCTAAGAGGGGGGGGGGATGTGTCCATTCTAACCACGATAAGTTTCAAAGGGTCCGCTCAGACCACGAAATGTTATGTGTCCGCTCTGAACACGTCCGCTGTAGCTACTCAACCATTAGCGGTATCTATCTTTGATGTTTAGATATTCAAAGAGAGCGTATAAAAAACTTTCCTAAATACGAGGAGACAACGATGTTTAGAATAGATTGAATACAGGAGATGAATTGCGGAATGGGATAAATCATCCATGCAAGTGACCAGAATGGACGGTTATATTTTTCCTATTGAAAAGGTGGAAACTCAATTTCCCCCAACCAACAAATGTTTTGCCTTCGATTCTAAGCTGCACCCGATTTTCAGTAGCATTAACACTGGAAAAATGGTGTGGCTTAGATTCGAGTACATACGGTATATTGATAACATTCAACAACATGTCAATGAATGTTGTTTATCGTTAATTTAACTTTAGTAATAGGGTCATTTGAGTTTAATTTGGATAGAGAAAGGTTGTATGTTTTCCTCTTTAACTTTACTTCTGTATTATAAAAATTCTTTATCTAAGTTTTAGCACTGAAAAACTTGATACATATTGTGTCTATATATTTTGTTCTTTTCTATAAGTCGGTGTTCTCAATATGCATAACTTTTCCGATTGAAGGTACTTCCTACAATCGACAAAAACTCGTAAGAATTAACGATATTTTAATTCATACTGAAATTTAAAATCGGATTAGAACTTCCTGCATCTGATAAAGGAATTAAAAATATTGAAAGTTAAGGAAAAAAATTGCTCAGATATGTTGAGGGCTACAGTTAGAATTGAAATAATTTTTTATTTACTTTTGCCATAAAAATAAGAAAAAAAGTCTATTTTTTTCCTTCTTCGCTGAATGAATTATATAAATGCACACTAGACAACAATAACAATGCATTTTAAATGATATTGCATTGGTGATTTTGGGAACTGAGATAGCTAATATATAAAAATGAGCTGGCCTTAGAAAGTTATAATAGAATCATTGCTGCAAATAGATGTTTTTATGCGCTGAAGGGTTATTTAAAATCCAGCGTTCACAAATTAAGAACTAAATTGATTGTTTTCAAAAGTCTTATAAGATTGGTCCTTGCTTATGCATCAAACTTGGCCATTGACTTTACTTAATGAGGAAGCTTTGGGAATATTCAAGAGAAAGATTTTACGCGCTGAATTCTTGGTGGGAACAAAGTGAATGGATCATGGTGAAGATGATTTTAACAAAATTTACAAACTACTCTATAAAATTTACAAACACCCTGATATTGTAAAATTTGGGAAATTGCAGAGACTTAAATGAACTAGTCATCTGGCTAGAATGAATGAAGGTTGTTGCTGCAAGAAAATGTTTCTGGCAAAGCCCATGGAAAATACACCTCGGGGTAGATCCCCGTTAAGTAGGATTGACTGTGTCAAAAAAGATTTAAATATGCTAAAGATCAAAAACTGGAAAACAACTGCCAAGAGTAGAGATGCATGGAGAAAATTTCTGGGGAAAGCCAGGGCTCACCCAGGGTTGTCGATCCATTGAAGAAGAAGAATTGGTGATATTACTGTGTTTGTATTTGAATTCTTCAATCCAAATGTTTTTAAAAATATCAAATTGACAGTTTAATTCTATCCCTATTTTTTTAAAAAAAATAATTATTACTTTCAATTTAGTTAAAAATTTTTTTGTATACAGAATGTCATGCGTTACACGATATTTTTCATACCAATATTTACCAATGTTTTTTTTTTTACATATTTTAAGATGGAAAGCGATTTGTTGATCTGTAGAAGTGTTTCTTGTAGTAAAAATAGTATCCTGCTCTTATCAATAAAATGGTAATATAATTCTCTCACTCAGAACATGTATACATTTACACCAATGTAGAAAGATTCCAACTCAAATACTTAAAATCCCATTGCATTGATACACGTGAATAGATTGTTTTCTTAAAAGGTACTGCCGGCGATGGTCCTCATGCTATTAAATCGCGGTCAAGGGACGAAGACAACCCCTTGAGATGGCACCCTTCTCTGCAAACTTGTACACCATGCTAACTTGACAAATTTGAACTTCGATAAATATAACATGCATTATCCCCTCTTAAGGTGGATATTCAGTGATACTATAACAAGCACAGTGTGGCAACAAAAGATAATAAGTTGTAATGCTAGCAGAAATATAGTGCAAGAAAATCAACTAGGACGAATACTTGCAGCCTTTAAAGAAAACGGGATTCCATTAATATTCGTTGTAGCAATTTTCTTTTCTCTTCTGCTTCCTACTCCTCCACTTGTCCGTGGTAGCCTAGTAATCAAGGTGTCAGATCGTGGCTGGCGTGTCATGAGCTCGAGTCCAGTACCAGTAGGGGAGCGATGCACGTTAAATCTGTCGAGAGCTCAAACGTCCTCCCATTGGTGTGATGCAGTAATTAGGAGAAAGGGGTGCCAGATCAGGTGTCATCCTCGTCACTTGACCATGGTTCAAAATTACGAGGACCGTTGCCTAAAGCCCTCGTGTAGCTGAACAGTGCACTCGCTCCTACTCCTCCACAGAGGCGAACACTAAATAAAATCATCATTTAAGGCAACTGACTACGTTCAAAACCATGATTTTGAATAAATGTATAAATGAACAATTTATTTGTTTTTACCATCAGTTGAACTAGAAAAGAGGTGGTCAACCTACGGGCCGCATGTGGTATGCCTTGAATAATTTTGCGGCCCGCTAGATTTATTACAACTTTACAAAATACGATTATTTTGTGCAATATTTTTGTTTTTAGTGTAGTTCTTTGTAACAAATATATTTCATAACTGTTTCTATTTTATTCCGTTGCTTCTGTTTTTAACACGATTTTATAAGTTTCACTTGTTATACTTACTGAGCAATATTGCATTGCAGTAATCCTATAATTCTTGATTCCTATAATCTTATCGCGCTGCTTATTGCTAGAGCTAGACGTATTTGAACATTACATTATTATTATTAAAATATCTATGTTTGTACACTTGCCTCCGAAAGTCTGCGTACAGGCGATCATCTCTATATCTATGCAAAATTCGCTAATTAAATGAAGTTTTTCAGAATCAATACTATTGATTATTGATTCAACTAATGTCGTTAATTCAAGTAGTAGAAACAACAATCACCTGAATATTACATAAAATAACACAAATATTTATAACTTCAGAACGACACAAATCGTGTGCGTCAAAAGTCCGCGTACACTCGAAAAACCTTTACTATAATGGTTTGTAACTAAAAGTTAATACTTTTTAAGCTATTTCGTTCTTTCTATAACTCTTTCATCATATTTGGCAGTGATTTAACTAGCTTAGTTGTCTCATCTGTGGATATTTTGTTTCATTCTTCTACTATGACAGATCTGAGCATTTCCTTGAATGTTATTACGTTTTCCCTGATTATTCACTCGAGTAAATCCCATAAATGCTGAATTGTGGTTAGGTCTGGGGACTAGGATGGCCAAAGGGATTGGTTTGGGACATGTCAGAACAGCTACGGCTTCACAATGGGAGCCATTTGCTCGGTACCTTTGTGCCATGGAAAGTAAAAATCATCACTCACCGCAAGTTTCTCAGTACTTTTCCTCATATTTTACTTCAATAAGTTAAAGTAATCAATTTTGTACGTTGTTGATTCAATAAATTCCAGATTACTAGCCGAAAGTCTTCCAATGCACCCCCAAACATTATGCCTCCTTCTCCATGTTTGATAGTCGAAAAAGGATTTTCTTTCTTAAGATCTGTTCACGAATTTTTTCAGGCATATTTTTGTTCTTTTTGATGCCAAATTACAAAAAAATCTTTCAATTGAATGTATTACATTTTTCCAATGATAATGTGTCTATTTAGATGTTTTTTTGGAAAAGGTCATTCTCTCTTAGCTCTTTTCACTCGAGAGATGAATGGTTTCTTGAGTCCAACCCTTCGAATTGTGGTTAAAGTCACATTTTTTTGCAAGATCTCAGCCACACTTTTAGCTATTTGTGAAGCTTATAGTCTAGGATTTATATTTATATAGAGCGTATTACAAAGCAAGATTCTTGAGGTGACCCTGCAGACGGGTGGCCGGATCTTGGCGTGGACGTTAAAACTTTAGTCGATTTATAGTTTATGAACACTTTTTGAATCAATGAATGTCTCCTAATAACAATTTCAGCAATTTCGTTAAAAATTTCTCCCTTTTCTGAAGATTTCTGATGGTTTTTCTTTCAATAATTATCGATCTCTATCCTGTTGCCTGCCATGGAACCACAAAAGTTTTCAAATCTCAAACCCTTATTTTACTACTCTAAATAAATTACATTATTGTAAAAATATATCTTTCGGCCCAACTATCATTTGGTTTAAAAGATTAAAAATTACACTAATTTTACAGTTATTTATGAATAATGTCGAAGAACTTTTTACTATGTTTTGTAGCTAATAAGACTGGCTATTTACAAAACTTCTACCCTTAATTAAAAGTATTAATTATAGCATTATTCTTCCACCAGGGGGAATATGAAACAGTTACCATAATTAATATTTACACAAGCATCTACAACTTAATTTTTAATAAATCAAATAAAGTCATGATGAGAAATTCTTTAATTACTTAACAATGTTAAAATGGGCAACAACTTTACTAGAGGGATTTTTTTTCCCATTCTGATCAGAAGTAGTTATAATAAATTATTGAAATATTTATACAAACAAAGATGGAATGTATCTCTGAAAGAAGAATGTACAAAGAAGAATGTATCTCAAAATTAATATTAAAAATAAATAAACGCACGCAGCATTTCGATTTAATGAATTTTCTTTAATTAACTTCATACATTTTTCTTCACTAATTGCATTATTACTATGCATTTTAATTGTTTTGAGCTTTATGATTGGAAAGAATAATTTAATAAATGTATTTACATTCCAAGCGGTTTGAACATTACTAAAATGAGAAAGGAGAGACCAGTTTTATCGCTCGCTGATAAATAGCGAATATAAAAAAATGTAGTTATAAAGAAAAATATTTCTTTTTTTAAAAATATATCTGTATTCACATACTCACGCAAGCGCACACATGCACGAAAACATCACTATTTAGAAATAGTATTTGAATAAGTTCGTATGATTTAAGAATCCACACACACGTGAGAGAATATTTTATTGAAATATACTTTAACAGGTATAAAT
Source organism: Trichonephila clavata (assembly GCA_019973975.1). Taxonomy (NCBI): domain Eukaryota; kingdom Metazoa; phylum Arthropoda; class Arachnida; order Araneae; family Nephilidae; genus Trichonephila; species Trichonephila clavata. Next base: position 17,251 of record BMAO01004403.1, read on the forward strand.
TGATAATATATAAAATAAAATTAATGTACTGCTGATAAAATACAGAGAATGAAAATATTTATTGATGCAAGTGAGTTTTATTTGTTAGGTTAAAAAAAACTTAACAGAGAAATCTTGTAACTGATTATTATTTAATCCGAAGAAGCTGTGCATACGAAAACATGTTCTGTAATGAAACTTTAACTATCAAGTAGTTAAAATATTTTGCTATGTTTTATAGAAAAAATGGAGACGTGAAAGGTTGAAGAAAGTGATGACAGATCAGGTATCAGCCTCGATATAAACAATTGTCAATCAATAAATGAATAGAAGCAGCAAAGAATCCATCAATCAATCTACTGAAGTCTTATCCTCACCACGGTTCAAAATGAAGAGGTACCTGGTTAAAATTTAATTTTACCCTCTTATCCTAATTAATATAAGAAATAGAAAATCATCATTAATACTAATTATTACTAATTAATTTTTATGCAACTCCAACTTAATTAAGTTGCATAAAAATTAATTTTCTATCAAAAATATTTAAGTGTGCAAAACATGCAAAGAAAAAAACAGCAATTGATCTTCCTTAGGTCAAGACAACAGTTGAACAATTGAGGAAGAGTAGCTAATTGTACAGAAAGAAACATTTAAATTTTTTTGTGGAATATGGAGCAACAAAGGCTACTATCCCTGAAAGAAACATAAGTTATGAGTTTTGCCTATGAGAGGGGTACAGAGGTCTGTGCGCAGAGAGAGAGAGAGAGCTTTGGTTGGTTCTTTCTGTTGTGAACTTCATCAGGTACGCAACTACGACTTGGAATGCTGAGAGGTGATTGAGATGACTAATAAGAAATTAAATGCCGTGAAACTCGTGGGGATGAGGTAATAGAGCTGGTAACAATGGATTGATTCAGTGCTGATTCGTAAAAGGTTGAATAAAAAAATGTCTCTAAAGACCATGTTGAGTAGACAGTCGGGACATAGAAACAGGGTCTCATTCCTGCAGCCATATATGGTAGAGATTACTTACTAAATAAGCAATAATTGTTTGAATTCAAGACAAAAGAATGTATTGAGAAGAAAGATTTCAATTTTGTAGGATTTAAATTAAGGCACCATTAAATCGAAGTCAAAAAAGACTCTTTCTGAGAAGAGTCGTAAAGTTTGAAGAAAGGGATGCCACATCAGGTGTTATCCTCGTCATAAATAATTGCAAATTAATTAAAGCAATGAGAACTTTAAACAACAGTCAATTAATCAATCTTCTAATGTCTCCTCGTGTAAACCGTCTGAGGCGCGTTAGATTTCGTCAAAGCAGAAAGGTTTTACGGACTCTTGGAAGTTTGAAGAACGGGATGCCACATCATGTGTTAACATCGTTGTAAAGAATTGCCAATCAATTAATGCAGTGAGAACATTAACCAACTATCAATGGATGAAACTGCTAAATCTCATTGTGTAAAGGGGCTGAGATGATAGTTAGATATCGTTAAAGCTAAACGATTTTACGGAACAAAGGAAGTTTGAAGAACGGGATGCGACATCAGGTGTTAAACTCGTCATAAAGAATTGACAATCAACTAAAGCCATGAGTACTTTAACAAACAATCAATTAATAAATCTGCTCATGTCTCCTCGTGTAAAGGGGCTGATGCGCCTTAGATTTCAACTTTTTAGGTAATAGAGGAAGTTTCAAGAACGAGAATCCCTATCAGGTGTTAACCTCGTCATGAAGAATTGACCAACCAATTAGAGCAATGAGATCTTTAAACAACAATCAATTTATCAAATTGCTAAAGTTTCATCGTGTAAAGAGGCTGATGTGCGTTATATCTCGTCAAAGCAGATAGGTTTTACGGACTCGTGGAAGTTTCAAGAACCGGATGCCACATCAGATTTTAACCACGTCAAAAAGAATTGCCAATCAATTAAAACAATGAGTAATTTAACGAACAATAATTGAGTGAAACTGCAAAAGTCTCCTCGTGTAAAGGTGCTGATGCCAGTTAGATATCGTCAAAGCTGAACAATTTTAAAGAATAGAGGAAGTTAAAAGAATGGGATGCCATATCAGGTGTTAACCTTGTTATATAGAATTTCCAATCAATTAAAGCAATAAGGACTTTAACGAACAATGAATGAATCAAACTGCTAAAGTCTCCTCGTGTAAAGGGGCTGATGCGCGTTAGATCTTGTCAAATCAGAAAGATTTTACGGACTTATGGAAACTAGTAGAACGTGATGGCACTTCAGGTAATAACCTTGTCATAGAGAATTGCTAATCAATTATAGGAATAAGAACTTTAACCAACAATCAATGAATGAATATGCTAAAGACTCAACTTGTAAGGTGGCTGATGCTCGTTAGATCTCGACGAAGCAGAAAGGTTTTACGGACTGGTGGAAATTTGAAAAACGGCATGCCGCATCATGTGTTATCCTTGTCATAAATAATTGCCCATCAATTAATACAATGAGAACTTAAACCAGGGGTGGCCAACCCGTGGCACGCGGGAGACGTAACTGTGGCACGCGAAGGCTTATTGAAAAATTACAAAAAATTTATGAAAATATTACTGAATTAATTGAAGTACAATAGAAAATTATCATAAAGTTAATATGTAAAAAACAGAAATTTTCTGCATGAGATTTTAAAGGCGCTATGCAAGATTTTTTCTTTTCTTCAGTATAGCGCCAAAAATGAGATCTTGCTCATTTACTTACAATTCCACGGCATTCTAAAGTTCCGAGAAAAGCGTTGAGTAGCGTGAGGCTAAAAACAAATAAATTCTCTCTGTCTCGGACGGTCGAATCTGCCCAAAAAGGCACCCTCTCTCGGGGGCGGTTAATTTTTAACATCTCGGATTTCCATTCGAATTTCAGCTTTCCCTTGCAGTGCTGAAGTTTAGCATTTATAGCTATTGGCTGTCAGCGTGATGTCAGATAAAAAGTGTTAGGAACACAATTAATTCTTAAGTTCTGTGGGCTGCATCTACCAGATGCTGGGCGTTGGTGGAAAGTGATTCATTCATCAGCCAGCAATTTAAAGAAACTAACTTTATTAAGAACTGCCGAGCGAGCAAATACACGTGATTGCTTCACCCGTTTTATATACAGAGCATAGTGACGTCACAGAACCACTTCACAGTTACAAAAACGTGGCGCCATGCAGCCACTCATTAACACAAATCATTTTTATTCACAACATACTCCCACCTTTGAGACTTGGGGAGAGTCTCAAACCTATAACATTTATAATTCAATAGATCCAGTCTCTTTGGTTCTTTAATCAATCTTCCTGAAGAAGTATATTTTTTCACAATTACATCATTAGTATTCAAGTCATTTTCAGGTTTAGTACATTGAACAGAATTTGATTCCTCTTTCAACCCCTTAGCATTATTTGCAATCGCTTGTACTTCCAAAGGGAAGATGCGTTGTACCGGGCGTATTACTGTTCCATGTTGAGTTTTAAGCCGAACTGTGCGAATTTCCCCGTCTCGACCAGGGATTAATTCTATAATTTTAGCTATAGGCCAAGACAAACGTTTCTTATTGTCGTCCCCAATTAAGACCATTTCCCCAACTCGGGGCTCACGCACCCGATTATCATTCTGTTTTTGTATTAGCTCACCTAGATATTCTTTCCTGAAACGTTGCCTTAAATTACTTAAAAGTTTAATTCTGAATTTCATTCTTTTTCTTAAGTCTCGCGAATTTAATTCGTCAATATCGGTAGTATCGGAACAGCGATTTCCTATTAAAAACATTGCAGGAGTAAGAGGGATCAATTCCTGTGGATCTTCAGATATATAAGTTAAAGGTCTACTATTAATTAAAAATTCACAATCACAAATTACTGTTGACAATTCTTCATAGGTCAATATTGATTTTCCAAGAGAACGTCTCAATAGTTCTTTAATAAGGCGAACCAACCTTTCCCACCAGCCTCCCGACCATGCGGCGGTGGTGGTATAAATTTCGAAACTATTCTTTGAGTTGATGTTTCTCTCGATATCTTATGCCAATCCAATTTCGCAAGGTCATTGAAAGCACCCCGGAAATTGGTTCCGTTATCACAGTAAATTATCCTGGGCCTCCCGCGCCTGGCAATGAAACGCCTAAGGGCTAGCAAAAAGGCATCAGAAGACAGAGAATTTACTAATTCAAGATGGAGCGCGCGATAGACTGCACAAGTAATTAATGCAATCCATAACTTTTCGCCAGTTTTTAAAAACAAAGGTCCAGCTAAATCAATTCCTACAACTTCAAATATCGCGCAATATCACTCGGTCTGGTGGTAAAGGTGATGGTCCGCTTGACAATGATTTCACTTTAAAACGAGCACATATAACACATTTATTTAAAATACTCCTAATAGTTTTTCTAGATCTGATAATCCAGAACCTTTCTCTAATTAATGATTGCATTATTTGGATTCCAGCATGACAGTTCTTTTTGTGTATAGATCTAATCAAAAGTTTTGTAAATTCACATTTATCAGGTAACAATATAGGATACAAAAAAGAACTTTCATCATTTCTTTCAGTTATTTTAGACTTAACCCTTAAAATATTATCATTATCAATAAAAGTAACAAATTTTAAAGATTCAACATCAGGTAAATAATATGTCTGAGTTAAACGAATCAATTGTTTCTCAGAATTTTCAATTTCAGCAACAGAGAGTTCATGTTCTTTACATTTGTTATAGTCTTTGCGACAATCATTTACAAATCTTAAAACCCAAGCAAATACTCTAATCATTTTATCATAATCGGACACATTACATAAAAGCAAGGGGGTGCATCGTTTGCTAGATCAACATTCGCATTTCTAGTTTTCTTTATCTCCACGTTAACTTCTTGAGGTTCGCAACTGATTTCACCATCTGGCCAAATTCCGAATTTTGTTTCAACCAGGACGGCCCCTCCCACCATCTAGAATTAAGCATTTCTCGTGGAGAACAACCACGAGATAGTAAATCCGCGATATTCATGTTTCCTGGGACATATTTCCATGATTGAATTTGAGTCAGTTGTCTAATTTCCTTTACCCTATTAGCTACAAAAACTGGCCAATTTCCATATTTCTTAATCCACCAAAGTGCTGTTGTAGAATCGGACCAAAGAGTAACTTTCAAGTCCGGCATATTAAGCGCTTTCAAAATAGAATTTAAAAGTCGAGCACCTATACAGCAAGCCATTAGTTCCAAACGCGGTATACTCAAAGTTTGAGAGGAGCGACTCTAGACTTCGCTCTAATGAGAATTACGCTAACTCTAGAATCAACTATTGATCGAGCAAAGACGCAACCCGCATATGACCCCTTGCTTGCATCAACAAATACATGCAATTCAGTTAAAATATCAATTTTCATACAACGTGGCACAGTTACATCTTTTAAAATTTGAATTTCCTTATACCATTTCATAAATTTATTTACAATATTCTGAGGTAGTTCCTGATCCCATGCAATTTTCATTTCCATAGTTCCTGTAGTATTAATTTGGGAAGCAATGTAGACGGCGCCAACATCCCAATGGGATCAAAAACTTTTTGTACAGTAGACAAAACTAATCGTTTGGTTATTTTCGTTTCGCACGTTAATGATTCGAAATTCGTGCAACATTTCAAAACATCATTATCCAAGTCCCAAATGATACCCAAAATAAAAGTTTCGCCTGAGTGTTTATCAACACTTCTACTTGCCACATTGCTCTCAAAAGTACGTAAATTAAAACATCCTTTCGACATAATTAATTTAGCCTTCTCAATAAATATCTCTATTTCATCAACACTGAAAACACCAGCTACACAATTATCAACATAAAAAGAAGATTTTAACTTTTGTGCAACTTCCTTATATTCAGGACTACAGTTTTCTAAAAGATGCATAATAGATGCATTCAATAAGTAAGGGCTGGAAGACACCCCAAATACAACTCGACAATGTCTGTACACTAATTGTTTTTCATTGCATGGGAAATAAAATCTGAGATAATCTCTATCTTTCGGTGCAACAGATAGCATCAAAAAAGCCTTTTCAATATCGGCTACAATTCCAATTGGATAAATTCTAAAACGATCTAAAATGTCAGGTATTAGTTCAATAAGGTTTACGCCTTTACATAAACAGTCGTTCAAAGATGGTTTCCCTTTTTCATGGGCGGAGGCGTCAAATACTGGACGTATTTTCATTGTCGCACTATCTAATTTAATCACTGGCCTATGAGGTAAATAATGACATTCATTGTTCAATTCTACCTCCGGCACACGTTCAATGATATTTAAATCTTCCCACTCCCTAAACACACTTTTATAATCATCAAAAAATTTACCGTTTCTTAATTTATTTATCATCCGTAAATGCCTTTTCCACGTTAGTTCTTTGTTACTGGGTAAATTCTCAGAGTTACATTTCCATGGGAGTGTCACTTCATATCTTCCATCGGGAAGAATTTTCATTTTATTCTTAAAATCGGTTAAATCAAAATTTTCTCTAGTATTTTCATTAAGTAAGGGATCAGTTATTCCTAAAACATCTAGCTCCCATAATTCTTTAACACTAACATTCCTTACATGCAACGACGATGTCGTTAACATCTCGTTTTTAACGTTTGAACTTAATTTTCCAATTACCGTCCATCCTAGTTTAGTTTCAATAGCTGTTAAGCCAGAATCTAATTCTATTAAGTTCCCAGTTAATAATTTTCCTATATTATCAGCCCCAATCAAAAGTCCAATTTCAGTTTCCTTACAATTTAAATCCGATAAAATAATTTCCTTATTCTTTAACTCATTTAGAATACGCTTATCCTCAATCTTAGAAATAAATCCACATATTTTCTTTTCCGATAGCGCTTCAAAACTACATACATAAGAGCGTTTTAAATCACTAACCTCAATAGAAAACACACCGTGATATTAGGTTTCGATTCATCCCCTCCGAACAGAGAATGAATTATAGTTTCCTCTCTAAGTGGAGTGGCCTTCAAAATACTAGTAACACTTTCACTGATAAATCAATGAGAACTCGCACTTTCTTTTCCCGACCTTGATCCGAATGAAAACGCAGAGAGTTTGAAAGTATATACTTTCGTTTCTGTTGCAGTTACTTGATAGAGAATTCTCAGTTTTTATGGAACATTTTTGATCATAATTTTTATCTAATTTTGGACACATAATTTCAAAATGGGAATAATTACATTTAGAACACTTAATGGTATGTTTAACATCACAATTTTTACTTAAATGACCAGATCTATTTAAACATATAAAACAAGCACCTTTTCTTAATAATAATTGTTTCTTAGCAATAAAAGACATTTTTCTAGCATTATAACATTTTTCACTCGGATGATATTTCTCACAAAAAATACAGTTATTAACTTTCTTACCTGAAGCACTTTCAGAACTCACCAGTGCTGATGCAGTCATTAATTCAGTTGTTTTCATCCTTTCGGTTGGGGATCTCTCTTTCGATAGTAGCCAGTTGCACCATTTCTTCCCTTGAACTTCCAGGCGAAGGAAAGTCATTAAATGTTCTAGATTTCGTGATCCTTTGGCTTCTGTTTCATTATTCCGTTTTCTTTCCCAGGCTACCAGGACTTCCTCGGGTAAACAGGATTCTACCAACGGTGTTAGAAAGTCTCCATATTTTTCTTGCGTTCGTCCAAGGCTCTCCAACGATCGTAATTTTCCTTCGAGTTCGTCGTACAAGGCGGGCAAATCAGTTTTCGTTCTTCCAGACGCAGCGTTCTTCATAACTAAACTTAACAGTTCACGTACGTAAATTTGTACGAGCAAGTCTTCACGGCCGTATCTCTCTTTAATTGATCAATGGCTTTAGGGTAATTTTCCGCCGTCGCGGGAAACTCAACACTAATCGTTCTGCTTTCGATTTTGGTTCTACGGATTGCAATAAATATTGCATCTTGTCCTCCGGCGCGATGCTTTTATCATTATGAATTTTCTGAAATTGACTCCAAAAGGCCAAAAAGTCTTTAGCTTCGCCACTGAACTTTTCAATTCAATTTTCGGTAATTTAAAACTTCTCTTTCAGTTTCGGTTGGAATAGCAGTTTCTTGTATTTTCGAATCTACTCGGGAATACATTTCGATATAGCGGTCACGGTAGTTTTCTGCGTCTTCCATATCATCCAAATATTCTTGCTCGGCATCTTTCATTTCCAAGAGTTGTTCAGAAATTTGATTCTGACAAGAGTCGAGTCTCTGGAATTTATCCATGATTTGAGTTTTCAGAATCGAAAGTAGATTCATATCGATGTCTTCTTTCCTCAATTCGGTTTCAATTTTCTTCAGACTGAGAGAAAATGCTGTTCTCAGCCCTTTCCTTTGCGCTTCAACGCAGTCACTTCCATTTATATTTCAAAAATTTCAAGTTCAATAGTTCGTGATTCGGTTTCAGTTTCACCTCCAACAAACAGCCTCGCCCCACGTTGGGCGCCACTAATTATGTTAGGAACACAATTAATTCTTAAGTTCTGTGGGCTGCATCTACCAGATGCTGGGCGTTGGTGGAAAGTGATTCATTCATCAGCCAGCAATTTAAAGAACTAACTTTATTAAGAACTGCCGAGCGAGCAATACACGTGATTGCTTCACCCGTTTTATTATACAGAGCATAGTGACGTCACAGAACCACTTCACA
>BMAO01004404.1:0-20527 GCA_019973975.1 Trichonephila clavata
CATTTACTGTAATGAAATAAAAATTTAGAAGATTATTAAAAATTATTATGTGATGAATATAAGAAACTTTTTTATAATAAATTTAAATACACCATTTCTTATTTCTACAAGGATTCATTTTAAAATTCTGGAATTTGTAAAACCTGACACAAATCTTGCCAAGTGGACACTTTGATGAGCACACAAAAAATATGCACACATAAAAACAAATAACTGTTATTTATTCCTCATAGAGACTTAAATTTCCCTGAAGAGCATTTAAAACTTTTAAAATAGCCTCCCAGTTACTTGTGATTATTAATTTTTCTGAATGAAAACTGCACAGAAATGGTTACAGTTACCGATATTTTACTGATGATTGGTAGTAACATTTGACAGTTTATTACTGAGCCTGGTTAACCAAATAGTATTAAGGTTTTTCATTACTGTCAATTGTATAGGTAAATTATATAATACATCTTTGTTTTTTAATATCAATTAAATTACTATACAGAGGGAAAAAAGTATGTTATTCTTTAAAAGAATCCAAAAAGTTCAATAACTTTTACATAATAGCATTATTAATCCAATGTTCACTGGTAGGGAAAAAATTGTATGTTTACCATTAATTTAACTTTAAAATTTAAAAATACATCACATTACAGAAGTTCTAATAAAATAATATATATCTTAAGAAATAAAAATGTTCATATTCAATTCATCTATATGATAGATAATTTACATTGTTCTAATATTTCAACATCATGTATATCAGGGGTGATTACATACATAAATAGATTGGTGATAATATGTCTGTGGTAGATTATGAAATAAAATATTGATGAAACATACTTCTAAAAATTACCTTGCGGTGCTTTTAGCCCTCAGTGAAATAGCATTTTAATAATCAAGCCTTTAAATATCACTTTTAAGGATGACACTCAACAGCTTTTCTCTCTTATCTCTCAATCTACTAAGTTATAACTCACTCTATCTCCCTTCTCCAACTGTATTTATAAAATGGTTCAAATGAATCTTAAAAATGCAATAAATCTTCCAATTCAACCAAATTGATGGAAATAATAATATTCACAAACAGAGGTAATTACTCTATAGATATAGACAAAAGAATATAACTGGTTTTTATAATTTTTTTACATCAAATTTCAATTTTCTTACATATTCCTGTTTAAAATGTCCAAAAGTGGAATCTCTGTGTTTTCTATGAGCAAAATTCGAACAAGAATCTTGAAGTCGACCAAAAAACGATGTTCTTTCACCTAAATAAGATAAAAACTATTTTGTATTCCATTCATTTGTTATATATGTATACTTTTAAAAATGTAAATTAATGAAGAAAAGAAAAGTTTGGAAAAAAATTTCCTTCCATATAAGACTTAAATATTTTTTCGTATTCCATATATTATTAGTTTCACATAATCACATAAAACACATGCTTATAACATCATAGCGGAAATTCTTTCAATTAATTTTATTGTTGGCTGCACACTTTTGATCAAGACTAGAAGTTTTTGCTGATAAAAAATGATTTTATAAAAGTTTATTGCATAAATAATAAAGAAAATTCATCTAGTACAAAGTTATAATTTTTGCTCTGAAAAAAAAAATGGAAATGGGAGTAAAATGACTTTTTTTACATAAAAATTACATTTGCCCATAAAGTCAACTCTCTCTCTCTGTAAGTAAATTACATAAATGGATACAATGGTTAAGTTATAAATTATTCGCAGCTCATGAATTTTCTTAGATATTGTTAGTACAAAACCTAAATGTAAGTAGATATTCTGATATTTTGAATATATACACCAAGTCCAAAATTTTACAGTACAATATAAGTAACACTTTCTAAAGGAGACTGGATTTTTGTACACTACTCGTTTATTTAATTCAATTTTACAGCAAGCAAACAAATTTTTACCAAGGTATGTATTTTAATTATGCAGTTCTTATAATGAACATAATCTGAAATTTCCTCATTACTGCATAACTATACATTAATAACATAAATGTATGAATAATAATAATCCTGTGCTAAGAATCATTATTATCTATTATACATGAGTAAACTTCTGCACTCAGAGAAATTTATAAGAGCCCATTTGTACTTCAAATAAAAAAGACAAATGAACTGTTTAATATGATTTTTTTTTAAATTTACTTTAAAAATAAAACACGAGAATTATTCAAATGGCATTAATAAATAAGATAAAAATACCAGAATAACCTTAAAAAAATGATAAGATAAAATTCTGAAATATTTAGATCTCAAAAATTTTCAGAGTATCTAAATATTTATAAACATAATAAAACATTACTAACCATTAACAGATGCAGAGGCAGCACTATCCACTTTTATTAGATCAGAAACAGGAAGGAATAAAGCATGACCAGGGCGAGAATTAAAAAAGTTACGCCCTTTAAAATCTCCATTTCCTCCATTTGGCATAACATTATCCTATGAAATACAAAATAAACAATCAGTAGCTTGCACAGTAAAGTACACAAATTCATAATTATGTAGCTATATTTTGCTTTTTACAAATCTAGTATTAGAATATTTCCTTACTGGAAAAAAAAATCAACCTTATTTACATAAAAAGCCAATGTCAAATGTACTCAACAAATTCTTGAGGAACATGCATTAAAATGGTACTACTTGAATTATTATGATGTCAAAGTACACCATTTTATACTTGTATAGTAACTTATTTAATATGCAAATGTAATTTCATTTTACCACTAAACATCAGTTTATAACATTCTTTTTATGTAAATATAGTCATAAATCTTTCCTGTTCAAATTCACCAGTCTCTCTCTCTATATATATAACTCGAAGTGCTGAATATAGCAAAAGTTTGAGAAAGATATCAATAAGGCATATCTATATATATTCTAATATTTTTTTACTTAGGATTCCCAAATTCCATGGAGAATTATAGAAATAATAATTATATTTACTACATAAGTGCAAAAATTCTTTTAATAACACAAATGCAATTCTGGTAACAGTATTGTGAAAAATTTTGTGTTTCCATAAATAAATTACCAAAAGGAAAAGGAAATTTTATTCCTTAGAATGAAATGGACTATGGCTTTATAAAATGCTCATGCAATAATCTTTAGTTTAAAATTTTTAGATTATTCATAATAATATCATTTATAATAATACAATGCCCTATGCAATCAAATTCATAATTAATAAGTAGAGTAGAAAAATTCTGGTGCATTTATATAAAGCTAATTTTTCCACATGAAAAAAAATTTAGCTACTAATTATTCAGAATGTCTACAATTATGTTTCTTAGCTTTACATTGTTATATCCTACTTATATGCTTGCATTTTTTAACATCTTCATACTGTTTCCTTGGATATCATTAATTAATCGATAAATGAGGAATAGGATATTTTCATACTAACTATGAAAAACGAAATGGCAAAGTTTATTTTGAATGTAGGATACAGATAAGAAAAAGAGTTCCGAAGAAATCAGGTTCATACTTTTTACTATATATTATTATTTTGATACAATATCAAATTTCTCAAATTGTATTCACATATACTCTTGAAATAATTATTTGACTTCACTGTTCAGCACTTATGGACTATCACAAACTTTGAGTGGAAGTTTGGTGATTTTATTAAAGAAGAAAAGGTCTTAAACAAATATAGTTTAAACATTACTCACTTTTAAAAAATATATAAGTTTTTTAATTAAATAGCCTTTTATTGAGTAGTGGGGTGGGGCATATTTGCAGGTGGTAAGATTATTGGAAAATAATAATAAAATAAATGTCACAATTACATTCTTTAACCCTTTGAGATGAATGTCCCATATTCAAGCCAACACGAAACACCAACAGTATCCTGTATCCGAGCCATGCACTTAATACATTTTTTAAGTTCAATTTTTTGGCAATAGATGGCATTATATGCCCATAAGGTTTGAGATGCATGTAGATCTAACCTTCTTCTCGAAATGAGAGAAATATTATACACGTGGCTTTTGTTTTATAAACATAAGGGGAAGGGAATATTTCTGAATTGAAAGCTTTATGACTGCTCTTCAAATGAACACATGATTCTTTTTTAGAGTAAAGATGAGAGATTTATTTTCGTTAGAGCATTTGGTTTGGGTTTGTAGCATAGTTTTTAATGGATAATTAGATCTGGTAAACAAAATTATTTTTTTTATTACTTTTACAAGGTTGAAGCAACGAAATTGCTTAACTGAACTTGGAATATCAGAATGATGCAAAATTAATTCTAAATTAGAATTTGAGAGTAGTGATAGTAACAAATAATATATTATGATCGTTCCTTTAATTGCGAATTTTTTGATAATGATATTTCAGACATCTGTATACCAATGACATTGATTTAGGCTTTAGACTACACAAAACTCTCTGGCCATGGTAGTATGCAAGCGCTTGAGTCTTTTGTCCCGAAAGGATTAAGAACTATTCGATTGCCATTAACAGTGAAGTGAATGCTGGATATCTCAATGACATAATTGTTCTGAATTATAAAATTTAAAGCTAAAAATTTTTTAACAAGAATGTGCAGACAAAATATATTCTATAAGATTTGATGAACAAAATGTTACTTCTATTAAAAAAATGAATCAATTAGTATTAGTTCTGAATAGTTCTTAATTTACTAAATGTATTATTGTTTTATAAGAAAAATTCAGTCAAGTTTGGGGCAAAGGTATGAATGCTTGACTTTTAATTTCTCTCTTTCACTGTTAGATGTATGGATATTACAAATTTAATACTAAAAGAAGCTATGTTTTGAAAAACTGTAAAAAAATTAATGTTTGCTTCTCCTTACAAATTCAATGCCTGCAGACCAGCCAGCTGAAATAGTAGGAATGCGGCCAATCCAACGAACAATTCCAGATGCAGCACGTGTTTCTGTCAACCAAAGGATGCGATTCCCCAATGAAAGATTAGGAGCCTCTGGTTCTTCCTCCACTTCTTCTGGAACATCTGTAAAAAAATATAAATATAAATCAATCTATAAAGAGAATAAAATTGGAAACATGCAAAAACAATAATACATTCCTGCTAAACAGAAATATAGGTACTTATATATTAATGCCATTGCAGCCAAATTTGGGCCATGAGAACCATGCCATTTTTCTGCCAAAATCTGACTAATTGTTTCTTTTTCAAACAAAATGCATAAGAAATTTTTTGTTCTCTTGATATCATAGCATGAATCAAATTTTGCTGCAGTAACACTAATACGTAAGTACCAAAATATAAATTGATATGAAGTATATAATTTCTAAATAATTCCTCTCATGAGATAAATAACTTCTAAAATTATAAACTGGTTATTAAATGCTAATTCAATATGCAGAAAAAATATTTCCACAAGAATATTCAGAATAATTATTTCAGTTTTATTTTTGAAACATAAAAGACAAACCTCTTGGTTACTTTATGTATTATCACAACCAATTGGCAATATTACATGAAACATAGCCCATGCTTGCTAATTCAGCGCATACAACACATGCAAAATTGGGGTTGCTAACTTGGCAAGCTATCTTGAATGTTGACGATTGTTGCAATAATACGTAAGTATCCAAAACTGTAATAATAACCATAGAACAAAAAAGAAATTTAATTTGAATTTTTAATATAAATAATTTTGAAATATGATTAAAATCATTAACTAAAGATAATGATAGAGGAAGTACGGTTCAAACCAGAAATGCTTTCCATTGGAGTAAGATATCACAGCTGTGCTAAAATAGTTTGATTTCATAAATATTTTGAATTTGAATTTATAAGTAATAAAATAAGCTAAGTGCAAATCTTTTTGTTAGCTCACCAGAATAATGAGGGTGTCCATAATTTGGATGATGGTTATATGGTTGGCATGAATGAGAGCCTTGGCGGCAATATTCACAAGACATCTATAAAAAGAAATAAAATAATAATTTAATAAAAAATTCAGCTTAACCTTTCAGGAGTTCTTTAAAAATGTTCACAAAATTTTTTATGAGGTTGTTTATAAGTGCCACATTATAAAAACATTAACAAATAATAATAACATATATATACTAAAATAATAAGTAGAAAAATGAAAATTTAAAACAATTGCATTTTGCCTTGTAAATATTTCTTAAAATAAGATTATAAAAATCTTTATTGCATTATAAAAATATAACAATTTTAATGAGAATAAAAAAAAAAAAAACTTTAAAAGGAATTACATTTAAATTTTATTTCTACTGAGTTTTATTTTGCTGCTTGTAATATATAAGAATTTTACATATTTAGGTTAATTACTAAAAATTAAGAGACAAATTTAAGTTTTTGTAATGAAAACTTTAATTGGGCTTAAAAGAAAAAGTAAAAAAATTGCTATGTTGAATTTTACACATTGAATTTTTGACATTTTAAAAATACTATATACACAATTGATATAACTAACACTTAAGTATATCATACAATTTGATTAACATTTTTTTCCAAAAAAAACTTCACAGATTGTGAAAAACTAAACTGATTGTTTAACAAAAGATATCCACGCATAAAAATGTATAAAATTACAAAAAAAAAAAATGTTTACTATAATAATGTTGTTCAATCTTCATTATGAAAACATTATAGTATATTATCATACAATACAGTTTTAAAATATTGCAAAGCCGTGAAATGTTTCAAATATTTTTCACGCAAAGAATAATCACAATGATTATTTTTATTGCAAAAACAAAACTAAGTGAGTAAAAAATTAATAAAATAAATGTAATCCAACTCAACGATAAATCACAAAAAAAAAAAATAACAATAAAAAAATCTGGAAAATAATCTGCCAATTTACATCAAAATTTAAATAATTTCATAAATTTCAAGTCCATAAAAAAAAAAGAACTAAAATCATCTCGGAGAAAAAAAATTAAAAATTCATACCCTTAAATTACGGTTCAAAAACCAGCAAGACCAACCCGTAAAAATTCACAGAAAACAAATTTTTATCATATCCAAATTTTTACAATCAAAAGGATAATATAGAGTGAGCAACCTAATGTTTCATTGGAAAATCATAGAATTACGATATTAATTTCAAAACAAATATGTATAAAAAGAAAACAGAAACAGAAAAAGCATGAGAGAAAAATAAGAAAGATGATATTCCGGAAGTTGAGTTGTGTGTGTGTGTACACATTCTACCATCTCAAAATAAAATAAATTATATTAAGATTCTGAACATTTATTTTCCTATTTATTTATTCATTTATATAATGTTCTTGATATTTAATTTTATACAAATTATTAGCAATTTGAAAAGCAACCATCTTTAACATAAAGGGAAAGCGAGCCCTATTGGAAATTTTTTTTAAAAACAACTGGACCACTATAAGGTTTTATTAAAAGTCAAACAAATACAATTATAAACATAGTGAAAGGATATTTAATCAATGTTGCTTTAAAGAAATGCTAATTACGCAGACTTTGTCATTTTTGTCAACGCTGTAATGATGAGAACACCACATGAGCTCTCTTCTGCCACTTGAAGATTTTAAGACCCCTGACAGCTTTATACACGACAACAACTTCTGATATAAACAAAAATCTAAGCACACACTTTGTCAGAATTTAGAAGCGTGCAGAAATAAATACTTGCACAGTTTTATTAGAGTGTCAGTTTTCAATAAATATGCCAGCTCATATGTTAATCTCGTTACTGGAACAAAGTTCAAAATTACGAGATATACTGAATGTGATAAGCAGACTTTTAATCGAAAGGAGATATTCTGAAATTTTTATTGCGACAACTAAGTAATTAAAGAAGGGATTGATTTATCATTGCGTGTCAAGCAAAAACACTAAACGTAAAATAAAAAGTGAAACAGAAATATAAACTAAGAATTCAGATATTTTTTCATTATAAAATATACGATGGCGAGTAGATGAACATTTTGAATAAATATACGTAACTCTTAAAATATGTAAATGTCATGAATTAAAGTATCGTAAAAAAGAGCACAATTTCAATAAGATCTATTCAACTTTCATAAATGCTTACCGAAATTCGATTGTCTGCTGTGAAATTGGAGAGTTCCTCTTTCTCTTTGAAAACTTCCGGCTATTTCCTTCTTAAAGTTTCGCGTAACACAGCCGCCAATATATTTCATTATTTGTAATCAGATGAGAATATTGAACTTCGAGCTAACGCCACTTAATGTGATTCATTGTTTATTAAAGACGCACTTATATATATATATATATATTATATATATATATATATATATATATTATATATATATATATATATATATATAGAAGCAGTACGAGAGTTATTGGAAACGAAGCTCCTACTTTGATTTTTGTGATTATTTGAGGTCTCGTTCAAATAACAAGGATGACATATGAGCTGTCCCCACACTTTCCAACGGCTCGACACCACATGACAACTTATTTGGCACACAATCACAAAGAAATGGCACAGCAAACTTTTAGACGAATACATAGTCTCGGTATTAAGACAACGTGTCTGTTTAAACAACATTATGTTAATGCAAATCGAAGTAACTGTTCATAAGGAGATAGGTCCAAAAAGCTGTGATTCGAGCGAACTTCCATGATGAAAGTATCGTCTCGAGTATCTTTTGTGGTACACGATTCCTTGTGTAATAGCCTGATCACCTATATCAGTGGTCTTCAAACTGTGTTACACGGAACCCCTGGGTTCCACAAGGCATACCCAGGGGTTCCACGAGTCACAATAAAAAGAATCGAGAAGAAATAAATATGTATGCAAAATGGTTTCACTTTCTCTATGAAGTTTGTAAGTTACAAGTATCTAAAGCTCATTCCTCCTATTAATTAAAACTGAAAATTTTATTTATATGTAATAATTTTATTTTGCAACACTAAACTTTTATTATAATATAGCGAAAGAATATTAAAACGTTTTATCTTTTCTGATATATACTTCCTACTAGATTGTGAATATTCTATTATTTACTATCTTGGGTTCCACGAGATAATTTAATAATCGTTAGTTAGTACAATGTCTTGTAAAACTAATGGAAAAAGTACCTTTTTACATTTGAGGAAGACAACACATATAACGAAGGAAAGGGAACAACATATCAACAGAGCTGAAGTTAAAATCTAAATTTAAGCAAGAACAGCTTCTAAATTTTAGGTTGCAAATTCTCTCCCTCTCTCATGCAAAATACATGGGATTTCTCATACAGCTTTAAACATTTTAATGCTATGCAGAATATTGTGTTTAAGTGAAATATATTTCTCAACGTAAGTGGCTATAAAAACAAATTAAATTCAGAAAATGCAATGCAATTGCATTTAATTTCAATAGACCTAGACTTTGAAAGTTTGTGTAAAAAAAAAAGCCAGCACATATCCCAGTTACAAAATATAATACATGGATGGGTGACACTTAAATCACAAATTGTTATTATTAATGAGTAAATTATATTTAAAAAATTAGATTAGAATTTTTTAATAATAAATGCAATACTTTTTTAAACTTGCCTTTACATAAAGAGCCTATAACATGTTGATCTACTTTAAATATTATTTTGAGAGATATATTCTTCAAGTATGTGTATAGAATGGGGTTCCGCGAAAGCACCTTCAAATTCTAGGGGTTTCCTGAAAGCACGTTCAAGTTCTAGGGGTTCCATGAAAGCACATTAAATTTCTAGGGGTTCTGTGAGTTGAAAAAGTTTGAAGACCACTGATCTATATCGTCAGATTTTATTCTTTGTGATTTCTGACTGCTGAATTTTCTAAATGACAGTGTGAATCGAAAACAAGTAAATAATGAAGCGGAATTGAAAACTAGCCATGTTTCTTTCATTGTTTTCAGAAATTTAACTTAAGGACATTCATAACACAGTGGTACGCTTTCAATACAATGAGATATCATGAACGGATACATTAAGTAAATAGTTGATTTAAATCAATTTCATTATTTAAAAGTTAAAAGCACATCTTGTAATTTTGTAAATGAGACAAGTTGTAATAAAGCCTTTCTTTTTTCAAATTATTTTCTAAAAAGAAAAAAAAGTCTATATTTTGTACAGGAGAATCACAAAAAAAATTACACTAAAGCGTCATTTTTTTTATTACACAAAACGTATTTACACCACCTTCAACTCGAGAATAACAACAAGTAAACCTGTACTTAAGGGATTAATTTATTGTTTTGTTACATCACACTCTCTTAGAAACAATTTAAGGATTATAGGGATGGATCTCATAATTTGGAAATTCGGTCAAATAACGAGATTGACAACTGAATTGGCATCTCACTTTCTAAAATTCCACATTTTGTCAATGCTAAGCCTTTTCCTTGAGGAAAGAAGATTATTATTAAATGTAATTGGAGGATGAATAATACGCATTTCATTTGCTACTACTATGCTCAACTCTGATCCGGACTCAGTGCATTATTGTTAACATCAACAGTTGTACACCAAAATTTCAACGCCTCCTTCGTGCGCGCGCGAGCAGCAATACCTCAATTAATCTTTTCCTCTAACCTAATCTATCTTTCCTCTTCTCCACTGTTTAAAGAGGAACCTTAGGAAAACCGGTTACTAAATATTTGTAAATATTTAGGAGATTATGCATGAGCTCATTGAAGGAAGCAAATTGATAGTGTAATGGATGTCTCCTAACATCCATTAGTGATTTGGAATTAAAATGAATACCAGCCATAACCAACACAAATATAATTTATTAATCCTTTGACAAGTCCCACAAACCCAGGGTACGCATGTACTTATATTAAAGTATTGGAGCAAAACGAGGTAGATGAGATTTTTAATACTTAATTATTAATTGAATCACTTACTTTTGGAACGTTTAGTAATTACGTTCAAATAATCGTAACTCCTATCTCAGGCAATCGACTTCTGGTCGATAGGATTCTAATTCAAGTATCTTATTGGCTGAACCGTCAATTATCAATCTTATATATTAATTAATTAATCGACGAGGCGCTCTCTTCTAGCCTTCAATTACTTTACGTTAATCACTAACTTCTATCATTTAACTCTTACCCTCTCTTTCTCGAACCTAAAAGTTAATGCTTAAATATACGACATGATTTACATAAACCGTATCTTCTTCTTCAGGAGAAAGTTTTCAATTGAACAATATTTAAAACAATAGATTTTCCTCAAGAGGATTAGTAAGAGGCACGCGAACAGACCCGTTACAATAGAACAAGATAAATCATACGAAAAGACATATTAAAAACAAGAATGAACCTCAGAGTAAAGAGGATGATACCGAGATAGATCTCTTTCCTATCTTCCACATCACACTTGCTAAGGATTTTGAAGCCTGTTCTCATTTATGTGAAAAAGCTCCAATTGATATGCACGAACAGATATTTCGCACTATCACTACTGGACCCTGTAGCTACAGTGCCGGTTAATCCATCGGGTGCTTGGGGTGGGAGCCCAGGAGCCCGGATAAGCTGGATTTAACCAGATTTTCTGGTTATGAATTTCGATCCGCCAATGCCAAGAAAGCCCGTAGATCTTCTGCACCCAAGGCCCAAAATGAACTTAAATCGGCATGCGCAGCTCAGCGAACCAAGAAACTCAAGACCATAATCACTTGTCTTCCAATTTAAATCTGAACGTTTGGTGTTAGCATATTCATTTTTTAAAAAAATCGTACGTTGAAAGGTTTTAATGTATTTTATGCCTTTAATGTGTACCGATAGAGGTACATATTTTATTCCCTTTTACAGGAGAACATTCACTCAGATGGTTGTTTCATTCCATTCCGCTTATTAATTCCTTATTCCAAATTAGTTCTTGAAAGATTTAATTTTCTTTTCGTGTAATTTATCTTCAGAGTAGGATTCTGTATTAAAAATACTCGACTCTGAAATTTGGTCAGATTGTATTGTCAATGAAAACCCGATTAGAATTGAACAATTTTTTTAAAGGTTTTTATCAGACTATATTAGATTGAAATGCCTGCTGATTGATTGGTTCTATTTACATCGCGCAGTTAAGTAATAGGTATTGGTTATGAACCTTGGAATCTTGAACAATGGTCGACCAAGATGACACCTGAGCTTATACTTCCCCTCCAAACTTCCACACCTCACCAAAGAGAGGACTTTGCGCCCTGACAGATTGACGTACATCAACCCTTCTATACGGCGGGTGTCCAGTGACACTTGTTTTGGAACTCGTGACTCAAAAACACAGGTCACGAACCTCCACCATAAAGCCCGGGTAATTTTTTATATTTTTATTATTAGCTCTATTGGTAGAAACGATTAAAAATAAACAAATGAAAATTCCATGAAATTAAGCGAGGAAAAACAACCCTTCTAAAATCGATACATAATCCCCTCTATAAATACTCAAACTATCATGATATATTGACAGAACACAAATCATAAAAAATGATGCTAAAAAAAGTCTGCGTTCACGTACTATATCTTACATAAACAACGAAAAAAAATTTCTTTTTTCAAACTAGAATTTGAAATTTTTAAAAAATTATATTTTATTTAGTTCATTTCAAGTGTTGAGAATAACTAAAATAAACTCGGTTTGCTTTCATAGTTTTAAAATAAGGACAGGTTTGTAGCTATACTAACAAAAATCAAACAGAAAAAGTCTGCGTGTTCACTGTTTTAGTAGTAACTATAAAAATTATTTTAAAAGGATATAAGCTATTTAATAGCTGGTTGGGATACCTCTTTCGAGAACCTCCTGAAGTCGTTTCGGTATTGAATTATTAGTTTAGTGGTTTCTTCAGTGCTTATCTTTTGACATTATCTATTTGACATCTCTTAGCATATCCTTGCTAGATATATGGTGTTGAAGAATCCTAGGTTCCAACAAATCCCATAGATGTTCTGTAGGATTCAGATCAGGTGACTGCGGGGCAAGTGCAATTGATTTGAGACATTATATAGGAGCCAAAGCTTCACAATCTCAGTGGTATGCTTAGGATCGTCGTCGTGTTGGAAACGAACGACGATCCTAGGCCGAGTTTGGTGGCACTTTCCTTTAAATTGTTTTTAGAACATCAAGGTAATCATATTTGTTCATAATTGATTCGATATACTCCAACTTGCCAACACCATTACTCGCCATGCACCTCCACACTATAACTCCTCCGCCACCGTACTTTACCGTTGGTACTAAATGCTTTTTTTGAAGCGCTGTGCAAAGGTTTTTCTGCATACCAATTTAGGATCTTTTATGCCAAAGATACAAAATTTGCTCTCTCGGAGAATATCACAATTCTCCAGAACTTTGGAGGTTTATGTATATGCTCTTTTGAAAACGCTATCCGTTGGTCTTTGAAATGTAAGACTATCTGTGAGCCGCCCCTCTACGATATCCGGACTTTTCCCAAGATTTTTCTTGCAGTATCCGCTCAAATGTTTTCCTTATACTTCTCGTAAATGTCTGTTGCTGTTTGAGTTGCAGTCAAATGTGGATTTTTTTTTCATAACGGATATCATACTTCATCTTTCACTGATTATCAGTTTAGATGGACGACCTGAACGAGGTTTGTATGTGTAATTTCTGTAGATTTAAAGTTATAAATAACACGCTGGATGATGAATACTGCATCCAACGGATCTGGTTATATCCCAACGACTTTTTTCCATCTTTCCACATTTTTCACAATGATTTTAAGCTCACTGATACTAATTTTCTTCCTTTTATTTTCCCAAGTCCGTGAATTGCTTCGTATCTCACAAAACAAAAATTATGCGTTAAACTTTCTTAGGCTATTTTTCTTGATAACTAAATGCCAAAATTCTGTTAACCTATAACGCCTGTTGATAAAAAATTCGAGGGCTCAAGAATATTCAAATAGTGAACGCAGACTTTTTCTGCCTACTATTCGTGTGCTTTGTTGCAAAACTTCCATTATTTTACGTAATTTTAATTCAAAATTAACGAATTCTTTTGCATGCTCAATATTTAAACAGTAGTAAACAAATTCTTGAAATTTGTTAGAAAAAAATTATATTTCTATTAAATTTTAGCTTTTCTGTATGATTTGTTATGGGTGAACGCAGACTTTTTCTAGCTAGTGTATATCTGCATTAATATTTATTAATAACCAAAAACAATGAAATTATAAGGAAATTCACAAGCATACAGATTTCTCAAACACACGAATTTCTAAGTTTTCTTTTTTTTTAAAAAATAAA
Source organism: Trichonephila clavata (assembly GCA_019973975.1). Lineage (NCBI taxonomy): Eukaryota > Metazoa > Arthropoda > Arachnida > Araneae > Nephilidae > Trichonephila > Trichonephila clavata. The sequence goes on from BMAO01004404.1 coordinate 14,205, forward strand.
ACAATAAATCACTTTAAACAAATGTTTGTCAATATTTTCCCATTACTTCCTTAATTGGAAATCTTTCTCTTTAGTTCGTTCAGAAACCTTGTGGTAGAAATGAAATTCATTCTAGAACTCCCTTTAGATTCCTTCTCACGGTTTTTGGCATATCAGTGCTATTGAATTTGAGACTTAGGATCGCGTTCTTGAGCTTTGATGTATCGTTCGTTCACTACTGATAATTAAAAAAAGCCTATATTGTTTATACTAGATTTGAATTAATGAGCGAAAATATGAAACATCGTTTAGTAATTGCTTTTCTAGAAGAAATGCAAAGGACGTCGCATATTTATACGTTATGTTTCACAATCTGAGATAAAGACATAACTAATTAAACTTAGCGAATGAACTTTGTGCATGACATAAAAGGGGAAAAAAGCATTTATGAGCGGTAAATTAACGGCATCGAATGCGTTGTACAATCCAGTGTCCGTTTATCCAGATGCCCAGGACCCGGATAAGCTGGACTTAACCAGATTTTCTGGTTATAAACTTCAATCCTCCAGGGTCAAGGGGGTCTGTAGATCTTCTCTGCCTAGAGCCCGAAATGAGCTTAACCCTTTATATAACGCATTAGGATTTACTGGAACTATTTTCATGCAATATTTTTTTTTTTGAATCACTGCATTGAAAATTAAGGGATATACATAAATAAAATACTCAACTTTGGGAAATTTAATTCGTTACAGCTAATTAATTAAATTGGCACTTTAAAGTCCTGTTAGTCCCGAAGGTTTTCAAAATCTTCTCATAATACGAAAAGACCGGAATGACCTTTTAAAGCAGCTTTAACTCTTAAAAATGCTAAATAACCAGAAAACCCTAATATTTTAAGCAGAAAAATATTTATTTTAAAAAAATTATTAAATTTTAAAAAATTTGTTTACTTTTTTACACATAACTTAAATTGATGATATTACAAAAAATAGTTTTTTTTCCCATTAATACACTGAAATTCATTAAATGTTGTGCATTTTGAGTGAGGTTTCGATTGAATGTTTTTTAAAGTACTGGATTCCTGAGGTAAGAACTACTGCACTTGAGTTCCGTCTCTTGATCGTTCACACACAGCACACACACACTAAGAATCTAACGAAAATTCCAGCAGATAATTTGCTGGGACATCTTCATCTGAGAAATCATCTGTTAGTACACCATTGATTTCAGATGTAGGTTCTGTAATGAATCCAAAGTCTCTTGAGCTTCCTTTATTCAGACATTCTAAGAAAAGAAAATAATAATAATAATAGCACTTGAAAATCTCCTATTATTGTTAAATTCCAGTTACACATAAAGAAACTTTAAAATGTTGTTAGTTTTGAAATAATATATATTCACTTAATTGTGGGGCATAAAAAAACACAAGTTTAGATTCAAAGTTCAAAATTTTTGAAAAACGTTTAAAAAATAAAAAATAAGCAAAATAAATAGGTTAAACTAAAAGAAATGCCAAAAAAAAAGCATAAATCTATTGCACTATAGTAATGACTACAAAAAAAAAAAAAAAAAAAAAAAAAAGCCTAAGTTCTGCTCTAACAGTCAGTGTCCGTCGGTACTTATAAGTACACAAAGTTATTCAACTATAAAATGAATCACATACATCGTTTCCTAAGGGTTTCCTAAACATAAAACACTTACCTTTTGACATTAACTACTTTTTCGGAACAAAAATACCCATCTTCGCGATCCGATCAAAATGTTAGCTGAAAATGCAACTTCTGCTATAAAACTAATCGCCTTTCCGCTAAAATACTCATCATAGAACCCGTGCTGCCATATATCTTGAAAGAGTGGATTTAAAAAAATATTCCTGCTAAGTATCGTCAGAGTATTCGCAAAAATGATTATTCTATGTAACTTTAAAGTGCCAAGTTTTTTAACAATTTTATTTTAAAACTAAGCTTATAACTGCAGGAAATTTATTCTATTTTTTCATTTTTGTTTAAGTGTAATAATACGCATTAAATTCGATATTTATTTAAACATAATATGTAAACTTTCAAATGCTGTTTGTGGTTATTAATTCAAGGTTCAGTTCCCGAAAGGTCATGATCGCAAATTCTTGGCTAACATTGTTCAACTGATTCCTGGAACCACACACATACACACATAAAGTGTTTAGAGGGTCTGATGCATGTTAAATCTGTCGAAGCTCAAAGTACCTCATGTTGACGTGGTGTGGAAAATTAGAGAGTGATGATTAGCTCAGTGTATTCACGTCACTTGACTTTGATTCAAAATTACGAGGTCCATCGCCAAAAGTCCCAGTGCAGTTTCAAGTCCGTGAATGTTCATCAACGTCGGACCATAAAGCAAAAAGAAGGCTACTGGTGGCGGACCTCGTAATTTTGAACAACGTTCAAGTGAGGAGAACGACACCTGAGCTGTCACTCTACTCTTAAATTCCACACCATTCCATTATCAGAGCTTTGAGTCACAACAGGTGAGTCTTCAGGGACACTAAAACCAGAACTCATGACACGCCGTCCACGAGTTCGGGACTGTGAGCACATGGCTATCGTGGCCATTAGTGTGTCTTCAAGAAGTGACGTTAACAGACAATCATGGGATTACTAACTTCGTTTTAGATTTTATAATTTATGATTTTGAAAACTTCTAAGTGGCTATAAACGTTTAAAAAAACCCGATTTGTCTCCAGGCCTTATAAAAGAAATTTTGAGCTTAATGTTCTGCACTCCTGTCTATCAAAATATTGACCCTCTACGGATGAAATAAATATTCGAAAAACCAGCTCTTATTAACTGTTAAATAGACAAGTTTCTTGTTTTCTTGGAAATTGCTTTTTATGGACTTTTTGATCCAGGGATTAATATTGTATCGAATCCTTGAATTTTTTTAGTAAATAAACATTGTACAAGCAACACTATCTTTGGAACGTACGTAGGACTATTATTTTTCTTACATTATGGGACTGTGATACAGCAAAGGAATCGGAGACTTTTAAGCTAAAAGGGAATATTATTTTTGATCTTATAAGTTTTCATTATAATTTATTAATAATCAAGGAAGGTAACATAAAAAGAACTTTGATTTAATCATGAATATTTAAAAATGCAAATTACTTCTTATAAATAGTTATTGTGAATGCAATTTCGAAGATTTTCTCTCATTTACAATTAACTTTAAGAAAACAAATAATATCAATAAGCTAACGAATTTACTGTAACTTGTAATCACATCAACTTGAACATCAAAATAGATGTAACAATCTATTGAATGTTTCCAATATCACAAGTATGCATATATATGCATCAACCAGACCCTTGAAATAAGGAACAACTATAAGATCTTAAGAGTTTATTTAAAAAATTAAGGCAACATTGCATTAAAAAAGTTTAAATTACAGTGAAAATCGTTTAACGTGAAACTGAGGGGACTGAAATATTTTTTCGTGTCAAGGATATAGTAGAAAAAAAAACTAAGTTTATTAGAGTACATTTTAGATATGTATATAATGTAAAAATTAATGAAGCAAAAAACATTCATAAGAGCTTAATGAAATTTAATACAAAAGTTTCAAGCTTTTAGAAAAACAAAATAATTATTTAGATTTTGGAAAATAATCTGACATTTTTTTCTTTTCATGGTTCTTTTTAGCACCAAATTGTAAGCAAATTGTTCGATGTCGTCCATTTTGTTTGTGCGTCTAAATAATTGTGCATACTTTTCATGGTGTTCTTCATTTTGGATAACGTGGGAATAGAAACTGCATTATTCATTTCATTTTCGTCGTTGTAACTCTATAACAATGATATTTTTTGAGCTTTGTAAAAACTCTAAAACTTCTTTGTCTGCCATAATTAGGGCTGTACACACATTATCATCATCTACTGCAACGACTTCCTCCGAAGATATAGTAGAACTGTTGGTGTTTTCGGTATTTTGTTCATTCCCAGAAAAAAAATTATTTTCGTGTTAAGCGATTTTCGTTTCATGTTAAAAGAAAATAATATAAAAAAATTTTTAAGTCAATTTTATTTAGGTCAACAAATAAAAATTTTACTTTAGGAACTTTTTATAAATAGTTACAATTTTTAAATATGTATATACATATGACAGAATCACAATATTAAGTAACAAAATAAAAAACGATTTACCGAACAATTTTCCATTTTCCTTTCTATATAGGGTGTTGGGCTATTATTTTTGTTTTTTCTATTTATTTATAATTAAATTTAATTATTCTAATAAAATAGTATAGTAAAAAAAAATCACATTTTCAGAAATTAGATCATCCCAGAGAGTCCCTAGTACCCAGTTTACCTAGTAGCTTTATAACCTAGTAGCTTTGTCGGGACCGTTGTATTATTTCGTGTTAACCGATATTTTTTATCTAAAGCATTTTTGCGTTAAACGTATTTCCCTGAAATTTGAAAATGGCTCCAAAAATTTTCGTTGATTTGGTTTCTATATGAATCCTGAAAAATGATGTTAAATGACATAATTGGAAAATTATAATTAATTTCTTTCATATAAGTAATTGTCAACAGAAAGGAAACTTTCAGTGAGTGCTATTTCGCTTTTTATTACTTCTTTCCCTCACTTTATTTTCGTATTTTAATACCCACGTTAGACAAGTGATTATGATCCTAAATTTGCTACCGGTATTGTTACTGTCAAGCTGTGTGTTCTAGATTTCAAACATTTCTTCCCTTTTTCGGAAGACAATACAAAACACGAGACAACACAGTATTCCAAAAACAAAAAAAAAAAAAAAAAAAGAACATGATACTCTCTTAAAATGTAAAAATTTTATCCGTTCTTCATGAAATTCAAAGCGAACTATTTTCAAAGTGTTTTTACATACCCCCACCCGAATATCCGCATTTATATTCGACGAAATTTTAATCAAGGGTCACGTTCAAGAAGCTTCTGCAGAGGTCTTGTGTGGAAGCGCATTGTCATCCACAAAAATAAATTCTGGATCAATGACACTTCGGAACAGACGCATGTATGGAAGGATAATTTCATTACATTAACGATCTCCGGTAAGTGAACCTCTGTGAAACACATGTGGCTCCTTAAAATAATTGCTTCTTATCATTAACAAGCTTAAAAAGTTCCCATAAAATGTTCTATTGATACTTAACTATAAAATTTGACTTTATGTCTTTGAATTAAATCTATCATTTATAGAAAAAGGGGGAAAAATTTAACATTTTCAGCGCAACGTTTTTTTTAATAAAAAAAAAACTCCAAATACTTTTTAGTTAGAACATTTTGAAATAATTTAGTAAAGAAATGTTTTCGTGTGATTTTCTTTCTACTAAATTAAAATAAAATAGGATTAATTTTGAATCAATCTTACAACTTTGTTGTCTCAGATGTTTAATTTACATGCAATTATAATTCGACTTGCGTGAGTCAAACATAAGAATAGAATAGTTTAAGAAAATTTATAAATGGTTATATTGCACGTGTATGAGTCGATATGGAATGCGGCGACTACTCGTACACTCACATGTATTAACTGGGCTCTCTCTCTAAATTACTAAAAAAGTAAAGTAAAACACAATGCTTCCAGACCTTTTTTTTGCCGTGGCCGGTCAACGTTTGATAATTTTACCGCGACCCGCTTAATAAGTGTGTGTGTGTGGGGGGGGAGACGTTGGTTGTTATATTTTAGATTGTTTTGATTAATTTAAATGTGTTCGAAAATGCCTTCAAGATAATGAATCAACTACACCAAAACGAAATTAAAGGGATTGTACCAACTAGAATGCTACACAATACACCCCAGTAAATAAAATGGAAAAATTTAATATTCTTGGGTAGCATGGTATCATTTAACCCACGAATTGGTACCGGTCAGCGGGTTGAAGACCACTGAAGTAACGGATTAAAAATAGGAATTTTATTAGCTTCGAGAGAGTAAAATAAATCGAGTAGTTATATTTAAATTCAAGAGATTTATGTAAAACTTGTTTATAATACGTTTACTGAACTAAAAAACAACGTATTTTTGATGGTTTTTGCTAAAAAATGGATTATACATGGAAAAATTACTTACATTTCAATACTGATAGAAAAAAAACTGGTTTTTATTTTAAGTATCATTTCCGGATTGATAGTGTTAAATGATACGATTTGCCCAGCTATTCCCCTTTTTTAACTTCGTAAAACTTTATTTTTCACATTCTTCTACCTTCTTTACATTTAAATTTCTAGAGTTTGCTATGCGTAATTACCGCATTCGAGCGGATTACATCAATCATGCGAATAAATTACTAAACAGCTTTAATTATTTAGATTCTTTGTTG